>JBAMBP010003235.1:0-227811 GCA_037044515.1 Phortica magna | reverse complement strand
ATTTGCACCCAAAGCAACTCTGCTATTTCTTCAACTGCCATCTTGTTTTAATTCCACATGCCATTTCCATTTGTTTTTAATCACAAACTAATTTTAAAATGTATCTTTAACATTTACTTTCGAAAATATTTCCTTGGTATGGCTACAATTAATTGTGTGTAATTTCAAAATTGATTCAATTGAAAACCAAATGTAAAACCGGCTGCCGGTTAACAATCGGCCCTAAGCCTAAAATCTACTCCTTTTTTTTTATTGGCCAAAACTTACTCTGTTTTGAGGCTCATTCGAAAAAGGCACAAAATTTTATAGCAACCAGAGTTGCCTGAGATTTGCGAAATGACTACCCTATTACTTCAAGTAACTAGAAAACAGATTACCCATTAATTCATGGCGCTGAATAAAAAACGAAAATAGTTATTTAGAATAATTACTACAGCAAAAGCGCTAAACGGGTAAATTAGTGCATTTTCAGATACTGTTTTTTGAATATTCTTTGCCGGTAACAAGCACAAGTGTCACATGTAAAAGCAAGTAAACGATATTAACCCGGGAAATTAGATCAACAATTAGCACCGAGATCCGGATGGAAGATGTTTGATAAGACAATTCGAAAAAAGGACAGTATCTATACGCAAAAAGGCTAAAATGGCAGCACTGCACGGTACAATAAAATTATAGCCTCGTTTTCCCCAAACAAAGCGAGAATGCAACGACATACACGCAAATGCAATGTTTGCGCAGGCTGGAGGGAGAAAGAGTAGGTTATTCCTCTTCCATCCGCCTTAACATGTTTTCCCTCTTCTAGCAGATGATTTTTATGATTTCCTGTCTTTCAGCAGCTGAACAAATGCGAGGGGGGGAATATGTCACAGTTTAAGCACTTAAAATAACTTTTCTAATGTTTATTGTAACCGTCACAATGTTTTTTTATCATGATATATTTATTTATTTAATGTAAGCACGCGCGTTTTACGCACTACAATCTAAGATTGTAATCTTATTGCACGTCGTGCATGTAGTGCGTTCAGGGACTACGGCCAAATTAATGATTCATTAATACAAAACAATCCATCACTGCACATTTATTTCACTTGCACGGCACTATTTTTTTAATTCAGTCATTTTCACATCTTTTCCACAAAATGAAGCCACATTTAACAAAATAAAATAATCAACGACGCAAACGAGTGAGCGAGTGAACACTGTGTAGCTTAAAAGAAGGCGAAATAAAAGTTGATATTACAATATGAAAAATTACGTTCTCCAATTACAGCAACAATGTTTTTTCACATTTTCATACAGGGTTATGTTGTATTTTAAACATTTCTTTAGAAACTTATAAGAAATTAATTTAATTTAAACAAAATAATTAACGAAAAACGTAGAGCGCACACGAAGTAAAGAAAGAAACCAACGAGTATGAAAGAAGAAGCACAGCGTTCGTGTGAATTCTGCTGACGTCGAAGTACAGTGGTAAAGAGTCAATAAAAACGATTAATATATTGATGTGATGTGAAAATAACAAGAAAACTTATTTTAAACTAAAAACACTCTGTGTCCGGTAATTTTGCAACCATTTCGTAGAGTGTGTTAACTTAGACATAACTAAATACATGAGTTAAATAAAAATTAGGCACGATTTTTTATGTTTACCATCTGAAATAAAACTTGCGCACCACTGTGCGGCCGACTGCGCTGCAATCGGCATGCTGCCACTTTATGTGAGAGAGCACTGACTGTATGTGTGTGTGCCGTAATACAAACACAACAACATCGTATGGGATATTTCGTGGGAAAATTCCTCTGAGCGTGGGAAAAATGGGTAATTTTATGGGATTTGGGAAATTATTTCAACATTTCCAGAGTCGCCAACACATTTTCTTTCTACTTGGGCAGTTATTTTTAAATACATTTTGCTATCCTAATCAAATTAGTAAATAATTTGTTATGTCGCATTTAAAATACTAACAAGGGCTATAAGACTCTCGCATAAACGCGGTAATGGTCGGAGTGAACGCACGAAAGCCTGATCTTTCTGACAAAAAAGTGTCCGCTCGTTATTAGAAAACTAAGAAAACTAACTAAAAGTTAAAGTTTACTCTAATGTTATTTTTTGATCATTGTTATTCCCAGCAGTATGCGACTCGGGAATTATAAATTTTTCGTGAATATAACGAGAACGAGTCCCATTTAATAAAACATTTTCTGAATTTGATGTTCTCTCCTTATTGAATATAAAAAATTAATATTAGAAGCATAGTACTTCCTTATATGGTCCAAATTATGGGTGGATTAACAGTAATAAAAAAAAAACAATCAAAATGTATTGAAAATAAAGTTCTCATCAACGGTTTTCGAAGGTCAGAAATCTCCAAGAAGTATGTCGGCTTGTGGGTTGCACAGTAGTTAAAGTTTTATTGTATTTTTGACACGCCTACTTCTTTCTAATCCGCCCACTTAGCTATTAAGCGAATATATATATTTACAGCACAATCTAGTGAAAAAATTGGCTGATACGAATTTTATAATCATTCTAAAAATATGCATTTTCTTTTTGTTGATACATCTTTGGCTTAGTTAATTAGTTATATTTATTTATATGTGTATTTAAACTCAAAACAGATGTTGTTTGGTCAAGTTAGTATAGTTAGTGACTGCTTTATGTTCATATTCTTTCTATCTTCTCTTAATTAGCATTATACAAGACCATGAGGCAGCACGAGTATCAACATTTTATTACACCCGAATTTACACAGCATATTATCATATTATAATATAATTCGGAGGCGTTATCTTAAAGCCTGCAAGTCTAGTTGAATCTGAGTAAATAGGTTAAGATTATCAAAGTGTTATATGTTCCGTATACCGGTGCTATTTTAGCATATAAATAATGGCGAGCTGCCAAAATATTTGCACTTTGCGTGTGAATTCTTCAAACGAGTCTCATAATGTTGAAGATACACAGAGATTCTATTCTTATCATCACTCTTTTGATAGGAATAACTGCAGGAGCAAGTATTCAATGTCAGTGTTTCTAACCCAAGTCGAGAAGCAATAATACCACTAAATATAATATCTTTGATTTCTTGCAGTTGGTGAAATTCATACGCAAGATCAGCTTTTAGGCAAGCAGAGCAATGCTAAAAGCTTTTCATATGAATTTGACATCAGTGCAATGGGAAAGGGCAAGCAAACACCAGTAGAGGAAATGGACGCACAGTTTTGGATAGATTTGGCCTACGAAGAGGTAAATTCACGTACAAAAGGTCAGCTATCGGACAATAGGAAGGCAAAGAATCTAATTATGTTCCTTGGCGATGGCATGTAACTGTCCACATTGGTTGCTTCAAGAATTCACAAAGGTCAATTGAAAGGAAACACCGGCGAAGAAGACTCACTCAGTTTTGAAAAGTTTCCCCACACTGGTCTGAGCAGGGTACATACATATATAAAGCCACATTAAGTCGAAGGATATTAACAGTTTAAATTTCTAGACATACTGCGCAAATGCACAAGTTCCTGATTCGGCTTGCACGGCCACAGCCTATTTGTGTGGCGTCAAAACCAACATTGTTGAGGTTGGTGTCAGTGCCAGAGTTAATTTTAACAACTGTACAGAAAGTATCGATCCAGCAAATCACGTCAGCTCAATCGCTGCCTGGGCGCAAGCAGCTGGAAAGAGCAACTGGTATTGTCACAACCACAACTTTGACGCACGCCAGTCCTTCTGGTGCTTACGCTCATTCGGCCAATCGTTTTTTTGAGTCTGATACCGACATAACTACCTACGGTGAAGGCATCTCAGATCCATCGACATGCATGGATATAGCCACTCAGCTAATTACCCAAGAACCTGGCCGTAACTTTGACGTTATGCTCGGTGGCGGTATGGGTAAATTTTTACCCAACACCATTCAAGATGTTCATGGCAAGAGGTCAGCGTTCAGTATGGTAAAAATTTGCCACCGACTAAGCAAATTTTTACCATCTGAACGCTGACCTTGTTTGCCATGAACATCTTGAATGGTGTTGGGTAAAAATTTACCCATACCGCCACCGAGCATAACGTCAAAGTTACGGCCAGGTTCTTGGGTAATTAGCTGAGTGGCTATATCCATGCATGTCGATGGATCTGAGATGCCTTCACCGTAGGTAGTTATGTCGGTATCAGACTCAAAAAAACGATTGGCCGAATGAGCGTAAGCACCAGAAGGACTGGCGTGCGTCAAAGTTGTGGTTGTGACAATACCAGTTGCCTTTCCAGCTGCTTGCGCCCAGGCAGCGATTGAGCTGACGTGATTTGCTGGATCCATACTTTCCGTACAGTTGTTAAAATTAACTCTGGCACTGACACCAACCTCAACAATGTTGGTTTTGACGCCACACAAATAGGCTGTGGCCGTGCAAGCCGAATCGGGAACTTGTGCATTTGCGCAGTATGTCTAGAAATTTAAACTGTTAATATCCTTCGACTTAATGTGGCTTTATATATGTATGTACCCTGCTCAGACCAGTGTGAGGAAATTTTTCAAAACTGAGTGAGTCTTCTTCGCCGGTGTTTCCTTTCAATTGACCTTTGTGAATTCTTGAAGCAACCAATGTGGACAGTGACATGCCATCGCCAAGGAACATAATTAGATTCTTTGCCTTCCTATTGTCCGATAGCTGACCTTTTGTACGTGAATTTACCTCTTCGTAGGCCAAATCTATCCAAAACTGTGCGTCCATTTCCTCTACTGGTGTTTGCTTGCCCTTTCCCATCGCACTGATGTCAAATTCATATGAAAAGCTTTGAGCATTGCTCTGCTTGCCTAAAAGTTGATCTTGCGTATGAATTTCACCAACTGCAAGAAATCAAAGATATTATATTTAGTGGTATTATTGCTTCTCGACTTGGGTTAGAAACACTGACATTGAATACTTGCTCCTGCAGTTATTCCTATCAGAAGAGTGATGATAAGAATAGAATCTCTGTGTATCTTCAACATTATGAGACTCGTTTGAAGAATTCACACGCAAAGTGCAAATCTTTTGGCAGCTCGCCCATTATTTATATGCTAAAATAGCACCGGTATACGGAACATATAACATTTTGATAATCTTAACCTATTTACTCAGATTCAACTAGACTTGCAGGCTTTAAGATAACGCCTCCGAATTATATTATAATATGATAATATGCTGTGTAAATTCGGGTGTAATAAAATGTTGATACCCGTGCTGCCTCATGGTCTTGTATAATGCTAATTAAGAGAAGATAAAAGAGATATGAACATAAACCAGTCGCTGGTTGCTTAATTTAACCAACATCTGTTTGAGACTTTAAATACACATATAAATAAATATAACTAACTAACTAACTAAGCCACAGATGTATTAACAAAAAGAAAATGCATATTTTTAGAATGATTATAAAATTCGTATCACCAATTTTTTCACTAGACTGTGCTGAAAATATATACATTCGCTTAATAGCTAAGTGGGCGGATTAGAAAGAAGTAGGCGTGCCAAGAATACAATAAAACTTAAGCTACTGTGCAACCCACAAGCCGACATACTTCTTGGAGATTTCTGACCTTCGAAAACCGTTGATGAGAACTTTATTATCAATACATTTTGATTGTTTTTTTTTAATACTGTTAATCCGCCCATAATTTGGACCATAAAAGGAAGTACTATGCTTCTAATATTAATTTTTTATATTCAATAAGGAGAGAACATCAAAATCAGAAAATGTTTTATTGAATGGGACTTGTTCTCGTTATATTCACGAAAAATTTATAATTCCCGAGTCGCATACTGCTGGGAATAACAATGATCAAAAAATAACATTAGAGACAACTTTAACTTTTAGTTAGTTTTCTTAGCAATCAAATTCATCGTCTAATAACGAGCGGACACTTTTTTGTCAGAAAGATCAGGCTTTCGTGCGTTCACTCCGACCATTACCGCGTTTATGCGAGAGTCTTATAGCCCTTGTTAGCATTTTAAATGCGACATAACAAATTATTTACTAATTTGATTAGGATAGCGAAATGTATTTAAAAATAACTGCAAAGTAGAAAGAAAATGTGTTGGCGACTCTGGAAATGTTGAAATAATTTCCCAAATCCCATAAAATTACCCATTTTTCCCACGCTCAGAGGAATTTTCCCACGAAATATCCCATACGATGTTGTTGTGTTTGTATTACGGCACACACACATACAGTCAGTGCTCTCTCACATAAAGTGGCAGCATGCCGATTGCAGCGCAGTCGGCCGCACAGTGGTGCGCAAGTTTTATTTCAGATGGTAAACATAAAAAATCGTGCCTAATTTTTATTTAACTCATGTATTTAGTTATGTCTAAGTTAACACACTCTACGAAATGGTTGCAAAATTACCGGACACAGAGTGTTTTTGGTTTTAAATAAGTTTTCTTGTTATTTTCACATCACATCAATATATTAATCGTTTTTATTGACTCTTTACCACTGTACTTCGACGTCAGCAGAATTCACACGAACGCTGTGCTTCTTCTTTCATACTCGTTGGTTTCTTTCTTTACTTCGTGTGCGCTCTACGTTTTTCGTTAATTATTTTGTTTAAATTAAATTAATTTCTTATAAGTTTCTAAAGAAATGTTTAAAATACAACATAACCCTGTATGAAAATGTGAAAAAACATTGTTGCTGTAATTGGAGAACGTAATTTTTCATATTGTAATATCAACTTTTATTTCGCCTTCTTTTAAGCTACACAGTGTTCACTCGCTCACTCGTTTGCGTCGTTGATTATTTTATTTTGTTAAATGTGGCTTCATTTTGTGGAAAAGATGTGAAAATGACTGAATTAAAAAAATAGTGCCGTGCAAGTGAAATAAATGTGCAGTGATGGATTGTTTTGTATTAATGAATCATTAATTTGGCCGTAGTCCCTGAACGCACTACATGCACGACGTGCAATAAGATTACAATCTTAGATTGTAGTGCGTAAAACGCGCGTGCTTACATTAAATAAATAAATATATCATGATAAAAAAACATTGTGACGGTTACAATAAACATTAGAAAAGTTATTTTAAGTGCTTAAACTGTGACATATTCCCCCCCTCGCATTTGTTCAGCTGCTGAAAGACAGGAAATCATAAAAATCATCTGCTAGAAGAGGGAAAACATGTTAAGGCGGATGGAAGAGGAATAACCTACTCTTTCTCCCTCCAGCCTGCGCAAACATTGCATTTGCGTGTATGTCGTTGCATTCTCGCTTTGTTTGGGGAAAACGAGGCTATAATTTTATTGTACCGTGCAGTGCTGCCATTTTAGCCTTTTTGCGTATAGATACTGTCCTTTTTTCGAATTGTCTTATCAAACATCTTCCATCCGGATCTCGGTGCTAATTGTTGATCTAATTTCCCGGGTTAATATCGTTTACTTGCTTTTACATGTGACACTTGTGCTTGTTACCGGCAAAGAATATTCAAAAAACAGTATCTGAAAATACACTAATTTACCCGTTTAGCGCTTTTGCTGTAGTAATTATTCTAAATTACTATTTTCGTTTTTTATTCAGCGCCATGAATTAATGGGTAATCTGTTTTCTAGTTACTTGAAGTAATAGGGTAGTCATTTCGCAAATCTCAGGCAACTCTGGTTGCTATAAAATTTTGTGCCTTTTTCAAATGAGCCTCAAAACAGAGTAAGTTTTGGCCAATAAAAAAAAAGGAGTAGATTTTAGGCTTTGGGCCGATTGTTAACCGGCAGCCGGTTTTTCATTTGGTTTTCAATTGAATCAATTTTGAAATTACACACAATTAATTGTAGCCATACCAAGGAAATATTTTCGAAAGTAAATGTTAAAGATACATATTTAAATTAGTTTGTGATTAAAAACAAATGGAAATGGCATGCGGAATTAAAACAAGATGGCAGTTGAAGAAATAGCAGAGTTGCTTTGGGTGCAAATAGGCAACAGGCTTAAACGGGTCTCTTCTCTTAAAATTAAAGAGAATAAATAATAAAGAAACTCTTCAGTGTTTGATCAACCTTCTGTTTTTTTGTTAGATCGGGAGGGGGCCGCGTCGGTTGGAATTTCGTGAAAAGAAGTCTCTTACTACCTTTCTCAGTTTCCCTAATGTTTTGGTCAAGAACCAAAACGAAACAAAAACAACAACAAAAAAATGATAGAAGATTGAAATTTAAGAGCTAATTTTTACGACTATCTATGCTCGTTGATTCTAAATTATCGGTGTCAGTGAGAGCGCGGGATGAGAGAGCAAACGTTCGAATGAGCATATTTATTTATTATTAATAAAAGCGGCGTGATATAGTTGAGACAGAAAAAAGTAATAGTAAATAGTTCAAAACCGTTATGCAAATTTAATAAAATAATCCATAAGAATTGAAAAAAAAACATTTTAAAAATTATGTGTTGTTTCTCCCAAGTTTTCTGTTATGTGCGATGTGTTCGTTGGGGCTGTAGAAGCTGAGCGACAGATATACTAGTGGAGAGAAACAAGAAAACAAAATATAAAAAAGCGCTGTGAAGCGGAAAATAGTAAAATACGTGTGAAGGAAAACAAGAAGAAACTTGGAAATAGAAAAGTTTGTTTTGTGTTGGTGGTGTTGAGTAATTCGCGGCAAGTGCAACATATTTAATGTTGGCAACAACAGCAATGCCAATGCAGCTGCTGCAGGCATAGGAAAAAATGACCGATGAGCGCAGCAACAGCAGCAACAAAAACACCAACACGAATAACAATTTCAATAATGCCAGTAATAACAACAATACAAGTACAAGCAATAGCAGCGAACGAATAATTGCAGAAGCCGCAAAAATTTGGTTCAAAAATGGTTTGAATGGAACGAATGCTGCAGCCGCGGCCACATTACTCACGGCAGCAGCTGCTGCCACTTTTCAATTACCTGCCCCACCCCCACTATTTAATGCAGTAGGTGCAACACCTCTGATACCTCCATCAAAGTCAGTCACGCCATCAACATCAACAACCAATGGACTTTTGGCGCCTGCGCCTGCTACAAAACAAACAATTGAAACTCCAACCTCCATAGCCAGTTCTACGCGGACTATGGCAACTACAGTGACTGCCGCAAATGCACTTGTTGCTTCAGCACACAAAACCGATGTTGGTGTCATTGATTATACGCTGAGTAGTAATGCTGCTGCTTCTGTATCAGCCTCAAAGAGTGCGAGCTTGCAAATGATATCCAGCAACCATTTTGAATCGGGCCGGCAACCGATTTCAAGTCCAAGTGGAAATAGTAATTGTGGTGGTCGCTTGCAGTTTTTTAAAGGTGAGTTTTAAGCCATTTTATATTAACTTTCAGTAATATGTTTTTTTTATCCTAGATGGAAAGTTTATTTTGGAGTTGGCTCGGTCAAAGGATGGTGAAAGGGGTGGTTGGGTTTCAGTGCCGCGTAAATCATTTCGTGCTCCGTCTGCAGCCACATCCGCGACTGTCACCCCAACATCTGCCACCCCGATAACATATCCAAAAAACGAGAATTCGACGTCCCTAAGCTGTGAGTGCATTTAAAAAGGCGTTAGTTAATTTGTGTTAATACAAACTTTAATTTCTTCAGTTTCAGATGACAATAGTTCCATTCAATCATCCCCATGGCAAAGGGATCATTCATGGAAACAGTCAAGACCACGCCGTGGTATCTCCAAAGAAATGGCACTTTTTTATCAACGTCCAAAGAACATAATATTGACTACAGTCGGGATGAAAACTGCATCGAAAAGGCGACGAAAACCATATGAGAGCACAAAGACTGCGCTTGAGTTATTTCAGCGAGTAGACAAATCCATGCTGGATTCAAGTAATGGAAAACAAGATGTTGCAGCTAAACCGAAAGGACCAAGTTCACCTGAAATTGATTCAAAATCAAATAATGGGTCCCCAGAAACAGCGAATCATACAGACACAAAATGTAGCGTGTCAACTGTTGATGAAGTTGTTGGGAATGATTTCAAAGACGACACAGCCAAAAAAGCACATGTAGAACCAATTAAAGATGAACAAAAAATAGCAGAAACAGAGCCTTGCGATGAAAAAACAGAGCAAAGTTTAGATAGCGCTGTTATTGAAAAAATGAATACAAGTGAAGATGATAATGCCATGTCAGTAATAGCCGGTCAGCAGCTTAAAGAGGAAGCAAAAGCTTCAGAGAATGGTGAAACAGAAGCTTCAGAAAGTAAGCACGAGACAAAATGTTTGGTCGACAGCGGAGAAGCCAATGTAAATAAAAGACTTTATAAAAAACGGAAACCACGAGCCAAGCTCTGCACCATTATACAGAAATTAAAAGAAAGCGTGCCTGCACGGTTAGAACAATTGTCAAAGACACCAATAATTCCGACAAGTGGAAACGGTGGCGGACCCATCAGCAGTTTAAATCACTCATTAGCTCACAAGGTAAGAATCCTTTGTTCAAAAACAAAATAAATAGAATTCATTATTAAATATAATTCTAGGTTTCGCCACCATCATCGACAGCTACACGTCTAGTCGAGTATCATCAGCAGCATGTGTCGCCGCGCAAGCGAATTCTGCGGGAATTTGAAAAGGTTTCACTGGAAGACAACGGTTTAAACAACGGCGTGGGTGGCAAGCGCAGTCGTGCTAAAGCAGGAAATGCTACAGGTACTACGTCAAAATCATCGCCTTCTCGCAGCGGTGCATCATCAATGTCGGCGAATTCAACGCCACCGTCTGCAGCATTCATAACGTCGATCGGAAGCAATCATTTAACCATCGCTAAAACAACGACAACCACGCCAGCACCATCAACACGACTGAATAGTTCGTACAGTATACACTCTCTGTTGGGCGGCAGTGCGAGTAGCAGTTCTTCATCAAAAAAAAGTTGCGATCAGCCAGCAACGATAATCAGTAATGTACCGCAACAAAATGCACTGTTTTCCAACACTACGTATCAGCACACACTATTGGCGTCTCCAAAATCACCGGATAGGGGTGGTGGTAAATCGCCATCGCACGTAACGAACAAAAAGCGTTCACCGCCCTATGCCGCTAATTCTCCAATGCACGAAGGACATTCACGTAGTCCGAGTGTTTCTAATGATTTTGGGAGTCGTTCCCCATCAGACACATACAAATATCCGTTGAATCATCAGCATACAGTTCATCAAACGTTCTATCCTCCGTATGGAATGTCGCCACAATATGTATCGGCACCTGCTGTCGCGCACTCACCAACGAACCAGGGGCGCATGTTATCATCTACATCGTTATCATCATCAGGAGCAGCAACAATATCGTCACACATTCCACACGCTTCAATGGCATCCCAAGATTTATCACCACCACGTTCCTCAACGGCTTCACCTCGTGAACCTGTTACCACGCCAAGAACTGTACCAAAAAAGACTGCTTCTATTCGTCGCGAATTTGCATCACCTACGGCTAGCAATAGTAGCACTGCGACGAGTTGTCCATCACCTGGTGATAGATGTATTGCATCGCCAGAACGTAAGACTAGCACGTCACAGCTTACCACACCGAATCTGCATCGGAGTTCACCTAATGCAGTCACTGCAGCGACGGTTGGTGGATCACCCCTTCATTATTACATGTATCCACCACAAGCAAATGGAGCAACAAGCCCACAAACGTCGTCAACATCGACATTAACAGCAGCACAATCCCAGTCGTCAATTTTAGGCACGCCTTCATCAACGAATAATTCCGTTTCGGTAACTGCCGCTGCTGCGCCAGCTTCAGTCGCCTACATTCCATCAGTTGTGTCGCCTTCATTGTATCATCCGTATATCTCAACATTAGCAGCGTTGCGGCATAATCCTTTCTGGTTGCACCCCTATCAAGCAGCAGGCCCAACACCATTACTACCGCCAACACATCCTCATGCAATTGCGCAGGCAGGTGTTGTTGGCTCACGTCTACCATCTCCATTTCATCCATTTCCTTATAATGGTGTTGGTGCTGCTGCAGTCGCAGCTGCGGCCGCGGCAGCTGCGTTCGGGCCACCCTCTACGCCGCATTTACAAACCACAGCAACGCAACCGTCGTCAATACCGCCACATTCTAACGTTGCAGCTCTGCAGAGCATTCAGCAGCAACATTCTCTTCATCCTCATCCTCACCATCAACAACAACACCAACAAATGAGTGCACTTTCCACTGGCGCAGAGCGCAGAAATAACACACCAAAATTTATTGAGATCAGTACGGAGTCGAGAAATAAACACACGAGATCACCTAACGCATCCACAATCACAGTCGCTCGCAGCGCACATTCGCCGGTACCCATTGGTGGTGTGCCAGGTCCTATAGCGCACTACCACGGTCTAAGGGATGAATTAAGTCCAGGTATGTCATAATGTAATAAGACATACCATTTCTGTTTTTAACGCCACACATTTTTTTTTTGCAGATGTACCCCTGAATCTTTCGAAACATTGAGTAAAACACTTAACATCGCTTGAACATTTTGAAAATGTCATTTAAATTTCCAGAGATCCCAAAAGCAACCACAACAACACTTATAGTGTCTAAGCGATATGAAGTAACTGCGTTTAATTGTAAGTCAACAAATTCTAATTTTTAATTTAAAGTAAAACAAACGGAACTAACTAGGTTAAGCATAAGAACTCGAGGTGATTGTGAAAAGGTGAATAAAAACGAAAAACTAATCATAAAAGAGAAACTATATACATATTTTACACAAGAGCTAAAAATAAATACGACTATTTACAAAAATGAATGTTTAGAGAATTTGTGTAACTTATGTTTAAATTGTAATGTACAACTAAAGTGAAAACCAGAAACAAATAGAAAAAGGTCTACAACTTTTTTGCCAATAAGAATTTGTGTGTAAGTTCATCTTTGTATGTGTGTAACTGATTATGTTTGTATGTGTTCAAAATTTACTTAAAAACAATGAAAAAAGGTGAAAAAGTTCCAGATCTTTTTAACTTAAAAAAAAATTACCATGAATTTACTTCATTGTAATTGTAAGAATGGTTTTTTTTGAAATATTCCGTTACTTGATTTTTAAAGAATCTCAGTGCAAACCTAACATTTTTATTCCAACTAAAGAAACCAGACTGAATTGCAAAATTTTATAAAAAAATAAAAATAACAAGAATTATTAAAACGATAAGCGTGCCTTTAAAAAACAAACATACATATATATACATATATATGTAGATATTTATATGTATATATACATATATATATTTATATATATGTATATATGTATATATACATATATATATTTATATATATCTACATATATGTCATACTTATATACAAAAAGCATTACACTGAACTAAAGAAAAGTAAGAAAAAATGTTTGTTGTAGCTTACATACAATTGGTTCAACAATTAAAATAAATATAAGTGAAAATATTTAACTGACAATCGATAAAGGTCGTTAAGCAATTGACAATTTTATTTTAATAATTTTTTATTGATGCTTTTAATTTATTAAAATTAATTAAATTACATTGCAATGAAAATTTATGTGTAAACTGATTCTGTGAATTATTTGAGAATATGGATCCAAGATAGGACCGTAATGCATCTGACAAATGAATTTTAATTGCATAAAATTATTTATGAAATGCATTGCTCTACATTTAAAATCAGTTATAAATGACCAATTATAATTTTCAATAAATATTTTCACTTAAAAAAAGGTAGATCCACAAATAAAAAAATTATTTTTTTATTAAAAAAAGGTTTCTCAGATTTTTTTTTAAACTGAAACAAAAGTAAATATTTAAGTGACTCATAAAAAAAAAAAAAAAGAAATTAACAAAAACAACATATGTACATATTGTATTTTTATATACAACAAAAAAAAAAAAAACAAACCAACAAGAAAAAAATTAAATATTTTTATAAAAGATTTTATGCTTAAATTTTAGAAATATATGTATACAGATTATAAAAATAAAAAAGTAATGATTCCATTAAAAAAAGTAAACAAAATTTCGCACAATGCGTAGTTTAAAAATAAACCATTTTTAAATTAAAATAAGACATTTCAACTATAAAAAATTTTAAAAATAATTTCCATTATAATTCCGTTATTTTTAAACTGGTTTAGTTAGGATTTAGTAGTTTTTACATTTTAGTTATTATGTACTATGTACGAAATTTCAGTCGTTTTTTTCTTTATTAAAATTGTCGGTTATACGATTTTAATGCGTATGATCCGAGAGCTGAAATACTTTAGAAATACGCGATATTTTATTGGCTTAATCTTATGAACAATTGAAATGTAATATAAAAGACAGAGAGAAAAAAAATAAGTTAAAAAAGATATATATTTTATGTATTAAAACAAAATAAAGAGAATATATTAATATATAACTATATATATCTTCATATATTGATGTCAAATAAACTATTCAATATAAATACATTTCTTACAGCTTGTTTCTTTTGATTGATGCTCTTGATAGAAATGTGTGTTTTATGGCTTAGTTACAATACCAACGATGATTGAAGCTTTGTATGTCCAAAGAAACAAATTCTCCATATTTCAATGCTAACCATGAACAACCCAAATGTTTATGATAAAATAAAAACAGCAAATCGGTTTAAATACAGTCTATTAAAGAAGCACATTTATTATTGTATAAGTTGACATTAATGAATTAGTTCACTTCTTTTTATTCTTACAAATTCTATCCATAGTGTGCGACATTACAAACCGAATTTTCAACGGTTAATCGATTTAATTTACCACATTTACAATGTACGTTTTACAATTATTAAGCAAAACTAAAACAAACAAAATCATTAATTTTATAATTAATATAAACTTAGCAAATACAGAAAATTGCAAAGCCTTATAAATAATCACGTAAACGTTATAATAGGACACATTTTGCTTAAATAATTTCTTCCCGTTATATACAAATAATGTTTTATTCTGTATATTTATGGAGTACGCGGGTGTTGAAAGTACGCTTAAATACTAATTTACGCATAAAATAAAAGAAGTGAATAAAAAAGACAAACAAAAAAAGTTAAGACTGACAAGAATTAATAGTTCTTTGCCGAATTCATTTTTTTCGTTGATAGACGACGGCCTGTCACATTCCTATGTTTTTGTATGTGTATTTGTCAGTAGTGCAAAAGGGTGTGAGTGTGGTTGTGTGTTGGGAGATTAATAAGGCATAACATAATGTTGAACACATACAATGTTTTGAACTCGTTGATACAAATTGTACTATGCTTGAAAAGAAACTAAAGTCGAAAAACTAAAGAAACTTGTTTCCGCGGCAGTGAAATTATCTATAAAGCATATTTAATCATGTTACTGTTTATTATTTTTTGAGAAGTTGTGAGACGCCCAATTGAGTGAAGTCTTCCAGGAGTTAGCTAAAGCCTCACTAAATTTTGCACGAAAATGTTCGAGAGCTTTTTCCTCAGTGTAGTCCAAAACCTTTAATAATAATTATTAAAACGTTAATAATAGTTTAAAAAGTTTTATAACAAAAAATAGCACTTTAACTTACTAATGTCTCCTTTAGGTAATTTAAGTCCTTTTCCGATGAGAGTTCTGGCAGTCCTGTCGATATCATCATCGAGAAGAGTGACAGAATAAGGCAGCCATGTTTGCGTAAAACTAAAAATGCCTGCAATAAATTTCTTTCGAGTTATTTTTGATTCAATGTTATGATTCATTTTTATACTTACTCGTTCACACATGCATTGAAAGTAACGAAATTCTTCCGCTTCGCGATCGGTGCAGCCTTTATTTATGACATACACAAAGTCGTGCGTGAGTACAAAGGGCACACGCTCGCGTTTCACGCCAAACTTCTCCTTAAAGTGACCAAGTATATGTCCGAAGTCGATGTGAAAAAGCTAAAATTTGATATTCAAGTTTTATTTATCAGATTTATTATGCGCTGTGCTCGCATCTGCACTTACCTGTCCATTACGCTTCACCATAATATTGTCGGAGTGTCGATCGGCCACTCCAAGCACGTAAGTTGCCACACAATAGCCCGCGCAGCTGAGCGTAAACTCCTTAATAGCTTTGTTTAAGCTGTCATCATTTTTATTGTGTTCCTTTAACCAAGTGAAGATTGAGCCCTTTTTGAAAGGTGAAGTCGCCGAAAACATGCCTTTCTCCTTTTGTATGTTGGCAATTGTCTCCGCGTGTCGCACCACCTCTATCATTCCGAGCCGACGCTCCATGCTAATGCAGTTGTAAATGTTCATGCGAAAATCCATGCTACGGAAATTTGTTTTTGTTATTAAAAACGATTAAAAAATATATAAAGTATTTGGCCATACCCTTCATTTTTCCACAACTGATCCATGACCCGCAGCATTTGCAGAGTAAGCATATCCTGACGCAAATCATCACCATTCTTGAAAATAACATAAATATCATTGTTAGTGGAATCAGCGTTCTCGAAAACTATCCATAGCGGTCGCATTTTTGAATCCATAACTTTACATTGCTCCGGCCTGACGCACCGCCATCGATAGCTCGGGTTTAACGGATTTTGGATATTTTGGAAGACGCAAATGTTCTCTTTCTTCTTGAGGAAGTCTTGCAATAAGTTCTTTACTTTGTCTTTACCGCCCTTTTTGGCATCCGTTGAACACTGTTTTAGCTTCTCGAGCACCAAAAGTTGTTTCTGCAATGGCAACACGTGTTGTTTGCTGCCTTTCAGGTAAACTTCGAGCAAGAGACTAAACCGGGTTTGCATAGAAAGTGTTTGTGTTTCAGAGCGTAAATGCCAGAAGAAGTAGTGTCCTATTCGCTGGTTACGCAGTGATCGTTCAAGCAGGAATATAACTAAGTCACAATCAAGATAAGATTCGTGTTTTATCGCTTGTACCAATTGAAGCAGGTAGAGCAGCAACTCTTCGTCTCTGTGGATAACAAATTTAATTAAGCAATGAAAACATTAAATCTCACTTATGCCGAAATTTGATACTCTTTATGCGGTCATTCTAAAACTAAAATACTTTCAATGCAAAAGCGAACCCAACTAATTTGTTCAGTACATGAGCAGAATGATAACCTTTCCATAGTCGGGGTTCTCTTTTTATGATACATTCCAAACATCACAAAATTATTAAAATTGCATGAAGAGTATGAAAATAGATGTTTTTAAGTTAGGATTCATTTAAACTTACTTTAGTAATCTCAGACACTGAATTGCGAATTTGCGCACAGCCGGATCAGGAAAGGCATAGTCGAGAAGTTCTAATGAGCGTTCAATGGATATTGTCGGCCATTGACTCAGTAGATTCCACATTTCAGCTACCTTCTCACGCTCGTTCCAGTTGACGCAATGCAGTACGCCGGACAATTTCTCCGGATAATGCTGAAGTATGTCATATCTGTATTGCCATATTGCACTTCGGTCCTGATCATAAATCTCGCCGATCTTATCTATGCCCATACAATTGTTTAGTACTTCTATCAAAGGTGTTTGATCTATGCTTTTGTCACGGATGAAGACTTCATCTCGATCCAATTTCGCTGCATAATGAAGTACTGCCTCCTCATTTGGGTAAAATATATTATCGGCATCGTTACTAAAATAATAAGGTTAAAGTTAGTAAAAGCAATATCTCTGAAGTCAACAATTGGTAATAATGAAAGCATATATATATATGCGTACAAATTAGATAAGCGCTTACGTTAGGAATGTCAGATGCACAACAGCGCACTCATCTTTGCGTGGATTTGGTTCGATCGTGCCCAGCGGATGGAAGTTTTCGTCTGATTGTATATCATCGGCATACGTCCAAGAATAAAGAGACATTAGTCCTGTGCGCAATTGATTTTTGTAGTCGAAGAGTGTAGTGTTGACCCATGCCAGAGGGTTGATGTTGTTGTACACATTTGGATCCTTATAAATATTGTCCTTACTGGTGTTCGATGACTTCTTTGAGCGCGACATCTTTGTTACTTCATATATAACTATGCATAAACGTGTCATTCGTGGTAGATTTAACATTTTAATGTCAAATTCTAGACGTGTATCGAAGTTGAAATTACGCGAAGATTTGTTGGGCGCATCGACCGACAGCTGTGCGCACAGTTTTTGTTCGCCGTGATAGAGGCCAACATAAACACCCACTTTGTGGGCACGTGCCAAATCGCAGTTAACATTTTCAATGCTTTGCAGCCTTAACGAGAATAGTTCTTTCATGCGCCACAGCGACGTTCGTGGTTTCTGAATTGTTGGTATGTTCAACTTTGATGGACGCCGCTTAGGTGCTGGCTTAATAGACAAGCTCTGCTCAGTTTTATGATTTATATAACATTGCAGTGATTGTATTGCCTTGAGCACTAAATATGGTACTTCGTTGCCTGAGACGCTTTCTTGTATATATATGAATTGAATTAGAGGATGATCACCGTAAATAAACTCATCACAGCCGCGTACTTTGAGTATATAGTCGGAGAGTCGATCCGTCATCTTGATTTGAGAACGGTTCATTTTCTGTAGAACACTTTCCATCAATGTTCGTGGTGTGTCATTTTCACTTACGGACAATGTAAATGTTGTTCCATCATTTTCTAATATAATGACAATGAGAAAATTAGGACTATGCAATCGATTTCGAATTGTCTCTGGCATAATTGGCGAATTTGCCAAACGAATTGGATGCTCGTAAAATAATTTCTGCAACCACGAATACTGTGATCGTTCCCATTCAATTTGATCGCAGATTTGCACTCCCTTGCGTCGAAAGTCAACAACTTCAGGCTGTGTTGTATGTGCTTTATATTCGGTTACCGATTTACCAATCGTATTGGTGACCAATTTTAACAGCTCGTAGTCAGATTCTTTTACGTTTTTCGTTTCTTTGCGTTCGCCTAGCATCAATAGGCAAAAATAAGGTTGTACCTCGCACAGGCGTTTCGTCTCGTCCGTGAAGAATTCAATGTTTCCGAATTGTATGATGCCACTGACCACGTAATCACATGCATCTTTGAGGAGATGATTCAATGGATACATTTTTGACTTTTTGATAATTTCCTTTAAATAACGAAAAATAAATCAAATTAGTAAATAAATTGTAATCATTATTTTGAGAAAGTTACCGTTTTGATCTCTCTGATAGTTGTTGTTGAAGGCATCGTTAAAAGTATGATTAAGCCATTTGGTATAAAACACTTCAGCTCGACAAGATCGGGAGGATCGTTCTTCCAGGTGTCAATATTGAATATTGTGCTGGCTAATGGTGGCATTTTGGTTTTTTATTCCTTGATTGCGCTTGCAGACTTAAACAATGTAAGGTACGGTCTTCGGGTTTACGATCTCAACAATTGTTTAACAAAATTTTTTTTCAATGTGTTTTCGAAGCGGGTCTACAGCTCCCACATGTTTTTCTCACAACACTCGTGGATCTCAAGAGCAGCTTGAAACTTTTCGAAGCCTAGTCATGATCGATCTGCGAAGGGGAAAACATAATATTGAAGTTCAATTTTAGTGTAGATTATCGGCATAATGACTAGGACGGCCGTCAAACGAATAACACGCGAATTTTTCACTTCACTTTGTATTATTTAAAAAAGTAAGCGAAGCATGAATCATCCAAGTATTTAATTATTTTAGTTTTACGGCAGACAGGAAACCTAGTCAAACAAGTAAAAACGAACAACCCGGTGTCACCGAACGTTTATACCCTTCAAGTATAAATAAGGTATGCGCCTTATTTTATTCTACATATGCATGTATGCACATCGAAAAACTTTGATATTTTTAAGAACGCAAAAAGAGGATCTGGTTAATGCATGAAGGTGGTCCAAAGTTTAAACAGATATTTCAGGAGGATTCAAATTTATAGAAGCTGTCGAGATACCACCAATATACGTATTTGAATGTCATTTAATTAATGTTGAAAACATGTACATTATGTATATTCATTATGGACATGCGTCACTTATTTCGGGGCAAAGCCGAAAGTCAGTCTGTTTGAAAAAGGGTTTCATTCGATGTGCCATCAAGTTTTTCAAAATCACTTTTGTATCTTTTTTAAAAAGTATTTAACATCCGCGTTCAAAAGAATTAACTTGAATGTTTTCACTTGTTGTTTATTTTTATTTGAATTTGTTGGTCCGAGGAAGAGTTTAGGTACGCTTTTTGGGTGTGCACAGCCGCATCAATACGTCGTTCACCGTTTACGCGGCAACGGCCTCCTTTATTTAATTAATAAAGGACTGCAATGTGAATTGTGGGTTAAAGTACAATTTATTGTTTTTTCAAGAGACTAATCGTAGAATTTGTTTTTGTTTTTGTTTTTTTTTTATTAAGATTCTTGAAATGGCGATTTTACACAGTCGCTCGACTGACGCAGCGTTGCCAAACTAGTAACAATCAATCAGCTGTACTTTGTATATCGGCCAGCGGATAATGGTTATTTCAAAAACCCAAAAAAACTATAGTATTAGGTAAATTAGTATTAATAATAATTGACTAAAGTATTCGCTATAATTTCACATTAAGGCCATTAAAAAAAGTATCATTATAGCCATTATAGCGCACCCACTGAATAATTTACATAAAAATTACCTTAAATACTTAACAGACAAAACAAATCAAACTTGAAAATGTCATAGTGGCTAGTGGCTAGCCGGATTCTAAATTGCAGTTGAACCTTTTTAGGAGGGCCTCCAAGCCGTAGGCTATTTTTTTTTTTTAATATGGCAATGCTGCTAACATGGCTGCCACGATCACGACAAATGCGATTGCTGTTGACTATTTTGAATGTATTTCAATAGGGTGTGTTCACAAGAATGCAATTACGAAGGAATTTTATTGTGAAGAATTCAAATAAATTTCTGCTACATTTACATTTTGTTACATTTTTTGCTATTTTACTCAGAAGTTTTGCTCAATTTTTTATTAATTTAAAAAAAAAACGTAAAATGTTAAGAAAAGAAACAGCTGAAAAAAAAGCTAACTAAAAATTAAGCGATTTAAAAAAAGCGGCAACATTTGTATTTGTAATTTGACAGCTCTATAATCTTGACTTTACGTTTACGCAACTTTTAAGTTTTGTGTTCTTAAATAGATGGCGCTAATAAAAAAAATTGTGCTGCATACTTTTTATTGCGAGTCTGGGAAATGGCCAAAAACAGCCACTTAATGGCCAATTCGGCAACGCTGGCCGCTTTGTTTATTTTCAGTAAATTTGCACGGCCACTCGATAACGTAAACTCAGAAAATAAACAATTTGTCTATTAATTATTAATAATTTGTAATAAGTTACAGATATTTAAAGCAACTATTGTAAAATGACTGGTCGTGGAAAAGGTGGAAAAGGTCCTTAGGCAAAGGAGACGCAAAACACCATCGCATTACCAATCTAGCTATACGCGTTTGGCTCGTCGTGGCGGTATTAAGAGTACTTTTGGCTTGATTTTAATTAATTTATGGCCAAAAAAACAAATTACAATTAAAAAGAGAACAAAATTTAATGAATCATTTTGAACTTATTGAACAATGTTCAAGTGATGTGTGTTTACAGTATCTAGGCAATAGTATTAAAATTCTTCACAATGAGCGATTCAGATGAAGGTGAGCATTAAACTGTAATTTAATTTTTTTTATTTGTAGGCGCATATAAATGTATGCATGCATTTAAGAAATTCTTAAATGTTTTTATTTTTTTATAATGCTTACAAAGCCAAAGACCCTTAAAGTGTAGTTCATAAGGTTACTTTAAAATATATAACCACGACGAGATTCTGATATTGGCTTTTCAACGATGTTCTGTACTAGGTTTATGTTTTTACTGGAATTCTGGGGATTTCCCTTTTGGCTATGACCGTGCATTTTAAATTTATGGATAACTCATTAGGAATTATTGAAAAAAATTATTTTGAAAAATGTGTTGTTAATAGCAAATTAATAATAGTGGTGAAATCTTCAGCAACACCATGGAAAAAGGATTTTTGTTTGTGTGTGTTCAAGTCACTGACAGGGCTCGATTTTCTACAAAGTATTTGTGTGTGGTACAAACGATAGTCTAACTCTTTTTGCGGCCATCTCTCTTCTATCAGATTTTAATAGAATAACAATAATATATTTTTCGTTGCCATTAGTTACAGTATCGATGGAACGAAAGAAATATTTAAAGTAGGATTGTGAGAGAAGATCGTGTCAACTTGTTTGGGTACAGGCCGCGCAATATGCAATATTAGAAAACAAGTTTCATTATCTTTAATTTAAAAAAAATATAAAATATGTTCTATGGGCAGACGGGGAAGTGGCAAATCTGAGTTGATCTAGTGAGCCCATAAACTAATTTTCATGTTTTTATTTCTTCAGGTGTTCGAGCTTAAGAATTTTTACTAAGCGGGGAATTGGAAAAGTATTGCACACAGATGATGCATGCAGGTTACTAACATATGTATGCATATGTGTATTGGTATATTAACACATATCAGTCCGTATATATAGCGGTTGCAATTCTCGACTAACACTCGACCATGACCACGTGCAACAGTTGATTTGCGTGTCTTGCGCACTGAGTCCGATTGACGTTTTGTCAAGCCAATAAAGCCAAACAAATTCCATCGGGCTTGCAGGGTTGAGTTTATTCTCTGATGTTGAGCACATCTATCGTGTGGTTAGTTTTTGTATAAATAAATTCGTACTTTTTAGTCGGCGTTGTATGACAGGACATGACGTATACGCTAGACTATTGATCGATTTTTCAAGCAGAGGCACCAACGTAAACGGAATTGTTCAGTTGTGTTTTGTTATTGCGTTGCTTGGTTATAGCGAGCAGATTTTTGTTAACCTTAAAATTCTCTTAAATGCAGTTTACTAAAGTAATTTAAGTTATATATAAACGAAATGATAACGACCGTGCAATTTTCAAAAAGTTCCATAAAATCAAAATGATGTAATTTGATTTATAAAATGGCTTGGAACTTTGTTGAAAAGCCGAAATCCGGCACAGAAACGGCTCTGGATGCTTGTGATTATTTCGTCGATGAGGTCATTGAAATATCGCGTGGCTTAGGTAATGGGTGCAGCATTAGAATTACCAGCAGTAGTCGAAATGTGATATCATTCTACACTTTTTTTTTGTTTGCTCTTAATTTTCAGATGCACGTGAACAGGTGCGTTTAATCAAGCAATGGGAGCTGCGACAGGCTGTCACTACTGGCGACGAGCGTACTGTGCGTGTACTCCTTGAAGCTCTGGGCAGCGAACGGCAGATCATCGTTAACATGGCGCCGTCAGGTGCTGCAACGCTGCTCTTCATGTAAGTGATATATATTTTTTTTTAATTGGAAAGTATTAATCCAAATCGTCTTTACTACAGTGCTGCTCAGTCAGGCTATGAAAGCATTACAAATCGCCTAGTCGATGCCGGTGCAGATGGACGTTCTCATGCTGTGACTAAATACTCTCCATTATATGCCACCGTCCATCATGGTCATTATGATATAACTAAATTAATGTTGGAACGTTTTCCTGATCTCATACAAGAGCCAACTGTAGAACGTTGGTTACCTTTGCATGCTGCGTGTATAAACGGTCATGTAAATTTGTTGGAACTACTGATCAATTACAAATATCCGGAATATCTCTTCTCTACATATCGTGATGAAGATGGTGTATGGGAGTGGCGTTTGCCATTTGATCCCAATGCTCAAGATGTGACTGGTCAGACGGGTTTATATATTGCCAGCATATTGGGCAACAAATCACTTGTTAATATGTTACTTAAATGGAAGGTGAAGTGTCGAAGAACAATTGGCAATGATAGTCCACAGAGCACGCCAATAACACCAACAAGAAAACGCATCTCATTTGGTATACAGGCGATTATGTCAAAGCTTAATATTTCCGGTGAAGGTGATGGTCTCGTCAAGTGTGAGGAAAATGAATGCGAGAAATGTCCGATTAACTTAAATTTGCTCTGTGGTGCTGCGCGTGAAACTGCATTGCTCGCAGCTGTACGCGGTGGCTTCGTAGACGTAGCTACTGTACTATTACAGTTTGGCGCTAATCCAAATATTGTTGCAAAAACGGTCGAAGACCATAATGATCCAAAATGTAGCGAGGAAATATATGGATTAAGTAATGTGCCCCTTGCTGAGGCGTGCAAACAGCGATCTTTGCCAATGGTAGATTTATTGTTAAAGTGAGTTTGTTCTGTTAAAAAATTGTTAAGTTTGCAATGTTCAAGTATCCGATAATTTTTGCAGGTTTGGAGCACGCGATGACAACGGTACAGCAATATGCGTGGCCATTGGTGCTGAAGATGAAGCGATTCTTAATCGTTTGCTTGCCAAGCGTGTACATCCAGACTCTGATTATAAAATAAATAAGAAGGGATTGCCTACACCAGTAGAAGTAAATGTGTTTTTGCCATCTGCTTCAAACATATCTTATAGTGCAATGTTTCCTAATGTGCCGACAATTATTGACTGGCATAACAATATGAACGTCCAATTGCCTTTTGTGCGGTAAATAACTTTACACAGCTTAATTTTTGCAAATACATTTTAAAATTACTTTTCATCTAATATACAGTGTCAATTGGATGGTAAATGGTGTGCTACAATTGAATCCCAAACTACAAGGCCATCCGAAGATCAGCGAAGTTGCTTTAACTGCCATTACACGTATTGATTTCTCCCATAACGCATTGATGAATGTGCCCGCGGAAATATTTAATCTAGTCAGTCTAAAGTAAGTATTACCTCAAACTGCATTTATTTAGTAATATTTTATTGACGATTTCTTTCCGTTTTAGATATTTGAATTTAGCTCAAAACAAAATTTCGCAACTACCGATGCCTTTGAGGCAAGGTGGCCTCAAAAAGCCAGTTTACAGTTGTCCGGTACTAGAAGAGCTTTTTATTCAAGATAATCAATTGACCAATGTACAAGCCGAGATTTTTCATTTGCCTGCTCTTTCCATATTGGACTTGTCCAACAATAAATTGCAGGAGCTACCTTTTGACATGTGGAAAGCTCCTAAGCTTCGAGAACTAAATGTGGCTTTTAACTTGCTGAAGGACTTGCCTGTGCCACCTATGCAAACATCGAGTTCTCAGATCAGTCTTGACAAATTAGATCAAGAGCCTTTTTCAAGTGTAGATGCTTCGGATACGCAAAGCAATAAGCCACGCAATTTGAGCTTCCATCATCTAATACATCGCAATATATGGTCTTCGACACTAGAAGTAACAGATAATGATCACAAATGGCTTGAATCGAAACAGGATGATGGCGTTTCGCAGCTGAATAGTCTTAATATAGCAAACAACCTTTTCACAAGCATTCCGGCGGCGTTACCTTGTCTCGCAGTGAATCTAACACGATTAAATATGTCATACAATAGCCTACGATCTATGGGGCATGTTACTAGTTACCCAGCAACGTTAAAGCAACTCGATCTCAGTCACAATGAAATTTCTTGCTGGCCAAGTTTGCCGCGAATTACAGAATCGGATCCCCATTTACTTTGCTATAGTTACGTTGAACGCTTACAATCGGATTCATCAGATGATGTATGTTCATTTGTAAACCGGTCGACCAGCAACAATAAAGCATCTTCATTTCGTGCTTCGGTTTTGAAGAGCGTGTGTCGGCACAGACGTCATCTGCGTTTAGAATCGTTACGTACCTTAATACTTGCTGATAATTTATTGGCACGCATACAACTTTCGACAGATGATGTGGCCACACTTTTCAATGAATCCGATGACTTAGAGTGGAGCGTGGTCGGCGTGAGCAAGTCAAAGCTTATTTTTCCTAATCTATCCATGTTAGACATAAGCAATAATTGTCTTAAGGAAATACCTACCTCATTACATGAACTTAATAGTCTGAGTGTTTTGAATATTAGCGGAAATGTTAACGTAACCGACTTGCCTCCTCATCTTGGTTTGCTTACACGTCTTTGGAATTTGAATACTCGCGGATGTCTTCTGCAAGATCCGCTTAAATCGATGATTGATAGCAAGAAGTACAAAACAATGGATATTATTGGATATTTAAAGTCCATATATGAAGATGCACAACCTTATGCCCGTATGAAGTTAATGGTGGTAGGTGTGCAAGGTATCGGCAAAACAACATTATTGGATCTTCTACGTCAAGGTGCTGGTTCCCAGAAATCACGAGCCTCTGAAAATCATTGGGCTAAGCGAATGGGCCACTCAAAAAATTTGTCGAGGTCCCATAACCGTGGTGGAAACATTTCAACAGTAGGCGTTGACATTGGTACGTGGATTTGTGAAAAACGTAAAAAGGCACCTGGTTCGCAAGGTCCAGTTATATTTCGTACTTGGGATTTTGGTGGACAGAAAGAGTGAGTAGATGTACCTAATTATTGTATCAATATATGTTAATTGGATTTGGGTTTTAATTCCAAGATATTATGCTACACATCAGTACTTCTTGTCAAAGAGAAGTTTGTATTTGGTGCTGTGGAAAATTACCGACGGCCATAAAGGATTAGCTGAACTCTTGCAATGGCTGGGAAACATACAAGCGAGAGCACCCAACTCGCCTGTCGTCATAGTGGGTACACATTTCGATGCTGTAGGCGAAACTTTTTCGGCGCAAAAGGCAGAGGAACTACAGCAAATCATACGGGAAAAGTTTATAGCTGTACCGGATGCCGAGAAAATTGGACTGCCACGTGTCATAGACTCAATTGAGATCAGTTGTCGGACCATGCATAATATACGCTTACTGGCAAATATAATATATGATACAGCCTTTATGCTACGGTCACCTGGTTCCAAGGAACCTTTATTGCTGCAAAAGATTCCTGCCAGTTATATTGCATTGGAAGATATCATTAGTGTCATCTCATGTAATTTGCGTGATGCCGGCTTGGACCCAGTGCTTGATGCAGAACAGTATAAAAAACTTGTTACAGAAGAGATGCGACTGCACAATTACAAGAGTTTTCGAGATGCGGCTGAGTTGCAGCAAGCAACAATGTTTTTGCACGATAATGGCGTAATTTTGCATTACGACGATGCAACTCTACGCGATTTTTACTTTCTCGATCCACAATGGTTGTGTGATATGTTGGCGCACGTAGTCACGGTGCGTGAAATAAATCCATTCGCGCCAACTGGCGTCATGAAACTGGACGATCTCAATTTGTTGTTTCGCAGTGTGAACGCCCAGGGCAATAGCAATCGCAGGTGAGGGTCTCCTTTGAATTAAAAAGCCACATTTTAATTTGACATTCGCGATTCACAGTTATATTGTCAGCCTGCTAAATAAGTTCGAGGTCGCTTTGACATGGGACTCACGTACATTGCTAATACCATCATTATTGCCTCTTCAAGAGGATGTCAGACCCAACTTTGGCACTGCCGTTAAGCTTTCACAGCGCATGCGTGGCCGTAATCTGAGCTGTTCAGTATCCAATGAAATGAATTTGAATAACATTATTTATGAACCAAAGCCGAATCCAGTTAACAATACTCAGAACAATACGTTTAATATGGGCCTTCGTCGTATTCTACTTATGACGTACTTTCCCTCCGGATTTTGGTCGAGACTAATAACACGGATTTTGGCTGATGAACAGATAACAGAGGCTATCAAGAGCGCTTATAACTATTCAGCTAATGACGTGAGTTAGATTAATTTTTAAGATTTGCAACATTTGGTTTTCAGTGAATTTGATCGTTTTACAGAAATGCCTGGATTTTGACTTGCGTACATCACTTGAGCATGATACACAGTGGAACTTATGGCAAACAGGCGTATCCCTGTACTATGGCACAATTTTAATTTTCAAAATCTGGGAAGTGCCCTTTCAGGCAATGGAATGTACCCAACCTTTCCGCACTGCAACCAATCGATTCAAACTGAAGTTGGACGGCATTTGGAGTGACATTAATTTGGCGAATTCCAGTATTTTAGAGGTGTACTTTCCCTTGCTGCATGTGAACATTTTTCAAGATTCAGATTCCGGCGAGCATCAACTTTTAGCGCAAGTAGAGCCGAATGTGTCAATTATTGCTAAGTTGTTAGCACTAATAGTGGATCATATCGATTTGCTTTTGGAAGATTGGTACCCTTCGTTGGGCACGCGTTTTGTACATACTTCTGAGGGTCGTTTTCTTATAACTCGTTTAGTTGTGTGTCCGAAGTGCTTGAATAAATTAACAAATAATAGCAGTATCGGTGGAAATAGCAGGGGTGTTGATGATAGTGCCATGGCTCGTGATGCGGGCGCCGCTGGCTATAGTAGAAACAATCGTAATGGGAAACGTAATGCATTCTTTACGCATGGTGATTTTAGTGAGGATGGAGCGCTTAATGTATTCTCGGCCTATTTGAATGCAACAGCAAGAAGGGAACGACGTTCGGAGGCACGTAAACATATGCGAAATGTCTCTTTAATTACGACTATATTTTTTACTTAATGTTTAGGATTCACTCTGTCTCTCCGATGCTGATTCTGGTGTTGGCCCAGATTCTGCTGGCTCGTCGCGCAATACATCCGTCGATGGGCATCCGCTGTATAATATACCGGATATATCAAATGTCTGCTATGCCTGGATGATTGAGGAATGCATACTGTCTGTTTATAATCAATCAAAGATTTCATGTCCAGTTCATTTGGAATTGAACATGCAGCAATTAGCACCAGACGTAATTTTCTCCGATATTCCTGAAAAATACGCAATAAACTCGGAAAGTATTGTAAAGGGTTCGTTGTTAGGCCGCGGCGCGTTTGGATTCGTCTTCAAAGCAACCTGCAAAATCAAAGGTTCACGCACATTTAAATCTGTTGCCATGAAAATGCTTCAGCCTGTGCCGCCAGGACCACGTGCCAAAGAGGTAGTCCATAAAATAATAATATTCGGTAATTTAGTTTATTCAAAATATTATATGACACACTTTATTTTTAGAGTGCTCTCATGGCTTACAAAGTAGCGCTTGGAAAATGGGATCGTGATCCACTGCAGCATTCCTGCAAGGCCTATTGCACTGCGCGTCAAGAATTAGCTGTACTGCTGACGCTTAAGCACCCGAATATCGTACCTCTTGTGGGCATTTGCATAAAACCTTTAGCTTTAGTTTTGGAATTGGCACCTTTGGGTGGTTTAGATTCATTGTTACGGCAATACCGTCGAAGTGGCGCACATATAGGACCTCATACCTTTCAAATTCTTGTACTGCAGGCTGCACGTGCTATAGAGTATTTACATCGTAGGCGTATTATTTATCGGGACTTGAAGTCCGAAAATGTGTTAGTGTGGGAGTTTCCACAACCTCATGCGTAAGTTGTGTTGTATGAATTAAGATAAATTATAAAGAATATGTTTTTATTGTAGAGAGGATAGTCCACGCAACACTGTGCACATAAAGCTGGCAGATTATGGTATAAGTCGTCAAACAGCGCCCAGCGGGTCAAAGGGTTTTGGCGGTACCGAAGGTTTCATGGCGCCAGAGATCATACGTTACAACGGTGAAGAGGAATATACAGAAAAAGTCGACTGTTTTTCGTTTGGCATGTTTATCTATGAAAATATTAGCCTGCGCCAGCCATTTGAAGGCCATGAGTCTATTAAGGAATGCATCCTCGAAGGCAGCCGTCCACCGTTGACACAACGTGAAGCCCAATTCCCTACTTTTTGTCTCGACTTAATGGTACTCTGTTGGGATGAACTGCCCAAGAAGAGGCCCTCAGCAAGTCAAATTGTGTCAATATTAACTGCACCTGAGTGTATTCATTTGTTAGATGTCATTGCAATGCCTCATAATGACAAGGTCGTTTGTGGGGCCTTCAGCATGCTTAACGCGATGGAAGATGAGAGTGGCGGTGGATTTGAACTATGGCTGCCAGCGTACAATTCGCGCATTAATATTCTTGACATTGGAGTCGGTGGTAATTTTTTACAGTGCAGTAATATATTATTTGCCCAGCAGTTGCCAGTTGCGTCGAAAACTCCGGAAAATAGCTCAAGATCAAGGTCTGCATCGCGGCCGCCTCGCGTTAATATGCTATGCTGTTGCGTAATCGGTGATGCCATTTGGATGGGTGATATAGCTGGCAATCTTCATGCTTACAGGTAAGTCAACAGATGATTCTTTGATGATTTGAATATCAAGTGTTGACGTCTTTGCAGTACCAACAACTATACTCACGTGTTTTCGTACATGCTGGATACAGCTATTAAATCGCCTGTGATAAGTTTAGTTTATATGCCCGACATAGAACGTGTTGCGGTAGGCTTGCATAATGGACGAGTGTTTCTTATGGACTCGACGAAAGTGCCAACGGACTGTGCATTTGCTGAAGGTTCATTTGTGCTCACCGAAATATGTTCGGGATTTGTGTTGCACGCAGCTTGTGCAGTATTCGTTGATGAGTGAGTTTATTAGCATGATACTGTTTCAAAGTCAATAATATCATTTTCATTTCAGTAATTACGAATTGTGGTGTGGGGAGATTGCGGGCAAGATAAATGTGTTTCCCCTGAATGCGTCGGGTGTAAGTGGTCATCAGGCGCTTTGCCACAGTGACGAACCAAATTCCATTGAGGATGTAAAAGTGGCACGTATGTGTGCCAATGAAACGCACGTCTTTACGTGTCTCTATCCTGGTTTCATAGTCTATCAATGGAATGCGGTGACTAAACAAATTGAAAACAAACTTGACTGCTCAAAGTTGTTGCCCTGTTCGGAATCATTAAAGAGTATTGCAATTGATGAACATTTGAGTTTGATCAAATGTCAGATATCAGCAATGGCAGCTCATGTCGGTGAACTGTATATAGGAACCACATGGGGCTGTCTTATTATTGCTGAAATTCAGACGTTACGACCAATTACTGTTTTTCGGCCCTATGAAAATGAAGTGAGTCCTGGTTTAATTTAGACTGACTGTACCATTGTTGTGTATTAAATACTTTTTTGTAGGTGAAAGCTATATTGGCAGTACCGCATGGAAATGTGTCACTAATAGCCACAATTGGGCGACGATATCGCTCACTTATATCACGTTACATGGATGCACCAGAATCTACATCGACACCACGAAACACAGATGCTTCCACACACTATGACGGCACGCAGAAAGCGACAAACCGTGCTATACCGGCCGATATCGACAACCACATACATTGTTTGCTCTGGCGCACGAAGAATTGGACTTAAGTATGTTTTTAAACGATTATTTTTCAATGAAATTAAGATTTATTGCTGCCTCATTAAGAGGTTCCAAAGAGCCCTTTATCAGCTGCTAAATACCTTCGCAACTGGCTTTCGTGGCAACTTTTTTAATTGAAAATTAAATGGGGGCAGCAAAACGAAGACTTACAACATAAATGCGAATCCTTACTCCCAAACGAGGCCTTGTCAAAAGTTGTAGTTTGGCAGATCAACTTTATTTTAATGCTTATTTAAAGTTCAAACATTCCATTTTGCAAAGAATAAACAATTTTAATACGTTGAAAGAAATTTTTTTTTAATTTTGACTACGGTCAATTGATGCCATCGAGGACTGACGACTACGTGAATATATGGAAGCAGAGCTCTTTAGCACACGTGTGTTTGTATTAAAGTCTATAATAAGTTTCAACTCTTCCTTAAATGCGTCTTTTAGTGGAACCTTAAGGCGATTAAAATATGATAAATTGTGATTCGAATTGATAAAAAAAATTAAAACATACTCGGAAATGACGGGCCTTTTTAATGACGAAGAGCATCCAATTTATAATACCGTAAAGCAAAGCGGAACAGCTGCCAACGACAAGTACAAAGTAAACGCCTTCCAAGTTGTCCATTGCAAGTGGGGTTGCATCAGGCTTATCCTCTTTAGTCTACAAAAAGAACGAATATTGGTTTTATTAAACATGACCAGACCATTCTAATAGGCTATTTGAAGGCTTCTTACAGAACATATTCCAGATCCCATTTCCTTCCACCATTTATTCTTCATCTTTTCAAGCACGCCCTGCTCTTGTAATTCCAATATTGCGTTATTGAATTTATTACGGTGTGGTGAGCCTGGTAACAAAAGAAAATATTTAGGTAATACGAAACCATTATATTTCTAAGCTCACCTTTGCGCATAGCGATGCCGTAACCTTTCTCGTCCAGTGCATCTCCAATCTTCTTAAGGTTGCATTCGCGCATTGTATTGTATTCAATAGACGTGCTTTCCATTAAGAAAGCATAGTTGGAACTGGTCTTAACGCGGTCTACGCCCTCCTGATTAGTTTCAGTTAGCAACTCTGGGTGATCGGTCATAAACTGATTCATTTTCTTAAAGCGATCATCTTCAGAGGACTAAAAACAGATCATTGAGTTTAGTAACAAGTTCGTATTAAAGAATATAGAACGTACTAAAAAGAAGTTACGAGTAGAGCCCGTCCGTTTGGCACCATAGACAACGTCTCCTTTGTTTTCGGCCAAATCGTCAACATTGTCAATTGGACTCGTTGGTTTTTCGATAGTTAGGAAAGCAGCCAAGTTTGCGGTATAGGAGGAGACCATAATTAAGGTGAAAAACCACCAAATGGTGCCCACAGTGCGCGTTGAAAGTGCCCTGCCGAAATAAAATTTTAATAATGAGCGACGTTAAAACCATTGAGTGTACATACTTGGGACCAATTTCAGAACCTTGCTGTAACAAAGCACCCGCAGTGAACCATACTGAATTGCCTAATGTGAACTGATTTAGCAATTCTGTTGGCTCTTCAACACAAGGATACGGATTGTCCCATTCGGTCGGTGATAGTCGTCCCAGTATAAAAAAACTTAAAGAAACGGTTACGAATGATATGCCTAAAAATATCCAAACATCACTGGCGAAGGGGTCCATAAAAGTAAATAGTTCTGGAGCCGCCTTTTGAGGTTTTAGGTACAGTATAGAAATACCTGTAAATTGGTGAGAATATAGTTTTAGAATTTCGATGTGGTTTGTCTTGTGAATCAATAATGAACTTTTTGGTAATTGAACTCAACTAACCCAAATTCATAAAAGGTATCGTGAAGTCGATGGCTTCTTCACGTTCCGATGTTATTGTCAAATCTGTTATGGCCAGATCGGCTCGCTGTCGAAAAAAATTGTTGTGTGAACTCTTAGTGTCTTGAATGGACAGAAGAGTGAACTTACACCCTCCATAATTTCCCTTAGCATGCCTGTCGATGTATTTGATGTTTTATTGTATGAGCCATAATCGTTGCCACCATCCAACAGCGTAAAGTTAAAGCCCATCTTTTCGGCCAACACATTTATCAGATCTACGCCATAACCTTCGTACTGACTATTGCCTTCAAGCTTTTTGTAACTTTCAACCAAACTAGCGTAAGGTTTGTTCTAAAAAAAGACACAATAAGTCTTCTTTCTTTTAAGAATATTTTCGAGAACTTACCGAGACTGAAAGAAGCACGATGAATGTTTTATTTGCCAATGAAATGTCAACTTTATCGAATTGAGAATTTGTCTGCGCCAGACGTTGCACCACAAAATCCTCCTCTTCATCCCAGGTACCCACTTTAACGATGCCCGACGGCTGCAGTTCGATGATATCATATTTATAGCCTTTGCGGACAGTTCCTTCAAAGTAGATTGGGCCTGTCAACGTATGTTCGTAGAGGCGTAACTGCGAAGCAATTGTCAGATAAAGATGGATTTAATTTTGATTTTAGTACGCACCGAACGCATATAGTTCTTAAAAGTTGAACCATCGTCACGGACGCTCTCCGTACGCTCGGAGCAATTGAGGGATACGGGGTGAAAGGTCAAGTGTTTTGTTGTCTCGGCAAAGAGTTGTACGGCATCATAAGTTAGCGCCATTTCAACGGTGATAGGACAAAAACCTCAATGAGAAGAATAATAGTTTTCAGATAACTATATTCTAATCAATCTGATTCATTTCTTACCATTTCTAAAGTCTTCCAGATCGGTTGAGTAGCCGAGTTTCTCCATTAGTTCACGCACGGCCAGTTTGTCTGGTGAAAACATGCGTAAGCTGGTTATGTTTGCCTCGCTGTATTTGTACTCCTCCAGATCAAATGTGTGAAAGTCCAAGTTCCCGATTATGTAATCGTAGTCCTCATTTATGATGCCGACTTGTTGTGCCTAAGGATGAATTTAATCAATTATGTGCAATGGGTCTGAAAGCTAATTACTTGATTCATGAATTCTGGTATTGTATCTGTCGAACCGACGACGAGTATGTGTTTATCTACAGATTTGCGTACACGACGAAGAACTTGTTTGTAGTTGCCATCCATTTGCATGTCGTAACGAAGTACCGTTATGACCGGTCCATTTACGTCGAACAGTGCAACTAGTTCGTTTAGTATGCTTAGATACTCAGCTGGTGGAGTAAGATCATTTACGTTTAGGGGCCGTATTTACATATAAAGAAGAATGGGAAAACTTTTACCAGATTCATAAAGAAATATAAAACGTTCCCAATCAAAAGCGGTAATTAAGCTGAAAAGCGCAAGTGACATATCGGCCGGATGTGGATGCAAGTTGAAGCCCTCCGGATAATCGCTCATATACGAAAAGATGTGAGGTATATCCATGGCATCACATATTGACATCAAATGAACGGCTGTGTGACGTGACGATGGTCCAAAGACTCCGGCAACGCCAGTCTGATGGGAAAGAAGGTACATTCTTGTTATTTACTCATATTTTTATACCCTGTACATACTGTACCAGGGTATATTGTGTTTGTTTGGCCGAAATGTATGTAACGCAGAGAAGGAGGGGAGGGGGACCCTATAAAGTATATATATTCTTGATCAGGACGACAAGACAAATTGATTAAGCCATGTCCGTCCGTCTGTCCGTCTGTCCGTCCGTCCGTCCGTCCTTCCGTCCTCACCAATAGTTTTCGGAAACCACAAGAGATAGAGACTTGAAATTAGGAGGATAGACTCGTGATGCTCGGCAGCAGATTAAGTTTCAACGGTTTTGTGCCCCGCCCACGCCTTTCCGCCCAACCAGCACCGCCCACTTTTTGTATGTAGGTTCAGTTAATACCTATCCTCAATTTTCTACAAATTTTTCCCACAAATTCTGCTTGAAAATCCCAAAAATTGCTTAAATAAATGCTAAAAAGTTGCAAAAATGCAGCAGATTAAGTTTCAACGGTTTTATGCCCCGCCCACTCCTTCCAGACCCACCAGCACCGCCCACTTTTTGTATGCAGGTTCAGTTAATACCTATCCTCAATTTTCTACAAATTTTTCCCACAAATTCTGCTTGAAAATCCCAAAAATTGCTTAAATAAATGCTAAAAAGTTGCAAAAATGTGATAATTTTCACTGATGATTCGCCATTTTGCACAAATTTTTTTCACTTATTCAATTGAAATTTGTAAAAATTGCTTAAATAAATCCCAAAAAGTACCAGGCGAACAGAAATGACCAGCAAGCAAATTCTGAACTCAAATTGCATATATCCGATCATTTGCATTGCATATATCCGATACAAGAATGATCGGATAGATGCAAATGATCGGATATATGCAATGTTGTATCGGATATATGAAACTTTGTATCGGATATATGCAACTGATCGGATATATGAAATGATCGGATATATGCAATTTTGAATGCAATTTGCTTGCTGGTCATTTTTGTTCGCCTGATACCTTTTTAAATTTCCAATATGAATTTGTAGTGAAAAAGATTTGACAAACTTGTCTTAATATATGCAATTGTCGCATAAATGCAAGTTTGCAATTTTTAGCAGTTCTCGGAAACCATAAGAGATAGAGACTTGAAATTTGGAGGATAGACTCGTGATACTCGGCAGCAGATATAGTTAGAACGGTTTTGTGCCACGCCTACTCCTTCCCGCCCAACCAGCACCACCCACTTTTTGAAAAGGCTATAACTTGAACACCAGAATTCCTAGAATCATGAAAGTCGGTAGGTAGACTCAACAAGTAAAGATCTACAAAACTGCATACCCAACTTTTTTCCCCTACCCCTCATTACCCCTCAAAAAGTGTTTTATTGTTAATTACTATATCTTCAAAACCATCAAAGATATGGACCTGAAATTTTGTATGTAGACTCAGTAAACACATGTCCTTAAAACTGCATACCAGAAAATACCTCTTTGTATTTTGACTACCCCTCAAATGCCCTCAAACTTAAACTTTTGGAAAATTTCACTTTTTTTTAACAAAAATTTGTATATCTTCACAACTATACAAAATAGGAACCTGAAACTTTGTATGCAGACTCAATAAACAAACGTCTTTAAGATTGCATACCAAAATTCTCCCAATTTTTTGTGATATCTGCAACACCATTTAAATGAGCGATGCCAAATATACGTTTTTTTTTTCATTGGGACGCCACACATCCAACTTAACTATACCGCCCTTACTAGTTTTTCCAATATTTTTAGTCTCCTGAAAATATTAGTTCCGAAAAGTCCGACATTTCTAGATTAGTTAAACAATTAAATGGCCAATTCTTTATTTAATAATAATAAATAGTAGTTTCAACCCAGAAACGGTTAATTGTAAATCTTCTGGTTTATTTTGCCTTTACCTCCAACATTTTACAGAGTCTGCCATAACCCTGGTAAGCGTCGCCATAATTGATCTCATCCTTGATTGATGTCAATGGTATTTCCAATTGATAGTTGGCAACTTCAATTGCATGATCGAATACGATGTTCATGGCCTCATTATTTTGATCGGTCAGCAGACCTTACATAAAAATTCGTACATAAAGAAAACAATATATTTCAATACTTTCTAATTTTCACCGGTTTGTTTATAAACAAAGTCTTGACCTTATCGAAAACATGAATGAAATTCATAAATGTGACGTGTACAAAGTATACATTTTTATATATACAACTATCAACAGACTGAACGATGTTAATGGCAGACAGTGTTGATAGAATAAATTGTGTTAAAAATAAACTTTTATTTTTTAGCTTTCATTTTCACTTTGAAGCTCCTTGGCTCCGTACTCACCAATTGGTATGCTTTGTGTGTTTGCTTCATAGTTGCCAAAGTTAGGAAACTGGGAGCAAGTATAAAGAATTTGTAAAAAAACTATCGATATTAAGAAATAAATCCGCATTTTGTTATAATAAATTAAAAAAAATATTCTTCAAGTTCATATTTTATTTCTTTTCGCAAAAGAATATTTTTCTTAACGATCAGCGATGCACACGTCTCGAGTGAAAAACGAAAACTGAGTAAATTTGGCTTCCATGCTTTTGTCACACAATATTGGAATATATTGGAATGTTTTTGAAATGAAAAAGTTTTGAAATTTGGAAATGGAAAAGCTTCTGAAAGTACTTGGCTCTTGGCTCTAAGGCATTCAATGAAAATGTGAGTTTTTACATTTATAGAAAATATTTTATTGATTGAGTTCATAATTTTGTTGTATTTACTTGTTTCAGTTATATTAATTAGTTGCATTAATCTTGATTATTTCCTTCTGAGTCTGTTTCAAAAGAATCAATAGATTGTGACGAATTACGACTGTGGGAATAGACCGATTGGGCGCTTTTCAGCAATCGTTCGTTGTCCGAAAAAGTTAACACAATTTTAGTTTCCTCCCAAAGGGCAGCATTAAATGGTACCTGCGTTGAGATACATTTTCAATTGAACAATAACAATATTTCTACAAAAAATTTCAAGTTACCTGGTAGTATTTTGCCTTCTTTATCACAAACATACACCAATAGCTGATACCATATAAAAGAGAAAATAAACTACCAACACCGAGCACAAAGTAAACTCCACCAAGATTGTCGAGGCCTAATTCCGGATTTTCTTTGGACTTTTTTTCCTGCAAAAGTATGTAAAATTAAAAAATATTTTAAGCACTTCAAGGACTTAAAGAAAAGTACATCACAAACGCCTGCCCCAATTTCTTTCCACCACTTGTTCTTCAGACCGGCGAGTACTCCCTGTTCCTGTAGCTCCAGCAGTGCATTGTTGAATTTATCACGATAAGGCCAATCTGAAGTGCAATGTTTTACAAAAATGTCATTCAAATAAATCAATTTTAAGCCAAATGAGTGAATAATTGACACATACTTTTGACCATTGCAATACCGTAGCCCTTCTCATCTAGCGGTTCGCCGATTTTCATTAGATTGCATTCGCGAACTGTGTTAAATTCAATCGATGTGGACTCCATGAGGAAGGCGAATTTTGAGCCAGATTTCACTTTGTCGACTCCCTCTTGATTGTTTTCAGTGAGCATGTCTGGATTGTTGGTCATATACTCATTCATCTTCGCGTAGGTTTCATCTTCTGAGGTCTTGTGAATTTTATAATATATAAAAAAAGCCAATTAAAAATGGTATTTCCACACTAACCAAAAAAAAATTTCGCGTTGATCCAGTGCGTTTGGCGCCATATTGAACGCCGCCTTTATTTTCTGCCAAATCTTCCACGCTATCAATAAGACTCGTTGGATTCTCTATGGTCAAGAAAGCAGCTAAGTTGGCGGTGTAGGAAGACACAATAATAAGTGTAAAAAACCACCAAATTGAAGCAACTGTTCGTGTAGAAAGCGCCCTGTAAAACAAAAATAGTTTTTGAGGATCACTAATAGATATACAGAAGCGATCATTAGGAATGTACCTGGGTGCTATTTCCGAGCCTTGTTGGAGTAATGCACCTGTTGTAAACCAAAGTGAATTGTTTATTGTAAATTGATTTTCCAGTTCATCTGGCTCTTCAATGCATGGATAAGGATTATCCCATTCGGTCGGTGATAATCGGCCCAGCACGAAGAAGCATAATGAAACGCCGATATAAGCTAAGCCTAAATAAATCCATACTTCAGACGAGAAGGGATCCATGAAGGAAAAGAGTGCCGGTGGGGCTTTCTGTGGCTTTATATACAAAATGGCGATTCCTAGGTTTGCAGATAGAATTTCAAACTTAATTCGTCTTTTTTTGTGTGTCCCGCTTACCCAGGTTCATAAATGGTATCGAAAAATCAATAGCCTCTTCGCGTTCAGAAGTAATCGTCAGATCAGTAATGGCCAAATCTGCACGCTAAATTTATGGTTGTCATTAACAATACTTGAAAACTTTGAAAAAAACTAACTTACGCCTTCGACAATTTCCTTCAACATGCCGGTTGTAAGATTTGTAGTTTTATTAAATGAGCCGTAATCGTTGCCACCATTTTGAAATATAAAGTTGAATCCTAATTTTTCAGCAAGCTGCTTAATGAGATCAATGCCATAGCCCTCAAATTGGTGATTTCCAATTAGTTTTTGATGGCTCTCCACAAGGCTAGCATAAGGTTTGTTCTGGAAATGTGTACGTATCAGCATGGAACCTATCACAAAACTGAAAATGATTGCTCACCGGTACTGATATGAGTACAGTAAAAGTCTTGTTAACCAAAGAATTTTCATCAATGTCATTAATATTGACAACTTGCGGTGGTCGTTCAAATGTAAAATTCTTTCCTTCTTCCCAAGTTCCGACTTTGATAAGACCCGATGGCTGCAGTTCAATGACATCGAAAGTGTAACCTTTCCGTATGTTTCCTTCAAAGAAGATACGGCCGGTAATCGTTTTTTCATTCAGTTCTAGCTAAAATGATTTAGAAAATATGAAAAACCTATTATACCGAGTACTTGAATACGCATTAACAAATTTGCTACCGATCTCATGTAGTTACGAAAAGTGGATCCATCTGGTTGGACATTATCATGTTTCTCTGAGCAGTTGAGCGATTGTGGCTGATAGAGCAAGTTTTTTGTTGTCTCGGCGAAAACGCGAACCGCATCGTAGGTCAAGGCCATTTCAAGAGTTATTGGACAAGAACCGTTGTCAATTTTCTCAGTTTCAAACTCAAAATATCCTAACTGCATGATTAGATCCCGTACTTCATCTTGTGCGGGTGAAAACATGCGTATGCCGGTGATGTTGGTCTCGCTGTATTTGTACTCCTCCAGCTCGAATGTATGGAAATCCAAATTACCAATTATGTAGGTATAGTCTTCATTCATGATGCCAACTTGTTGGGCCTGGCGTAGCATCTCTGCCACTGAGTTTGTTGAGCCCACTACAACAATCCGACTGTCAACCGACTTGCGAACACGTCGAAGGACAGATTTGTAGTTACCGTTGAGCTTAAGATCGTAACGCAGAACATTAATGACAGGACCACTGGGGCCGTATAACTCCATAAGCGTATCCAGAATGCCCAAGTAATCAGCTGTAAAAAAGGGTTTCAGAGTGCCTGAAGTTGACTAAGATCTATTGACGACACTCACATGACTCATATAGAAAGATAAAACGTGACCATTCTAGAGCATTGATGATTGCAAAAAGCGCTCTTGCTATGTCCATCGAATGCGGATGCAAGTTGTAGCCGTCGGTCTGAGCATTGAGTGATAAATGTGGATAAACAAAAGGCACGTCTTTAGAATCACATAGATTAAAAAGGTGCAGCGCAGTACTCTTCGCAGAGGGTCCAAATATGGCGCCAATACCGGTCTATACGGATTATATGTGTGGTATCTGAATTAGCTTCGAACATTAAATAAAGATACTTTGAACATGCCTACCTGCATAAGCTTGCACAGTTGACCATAAGCTTGAAGTGAGTCACCGGAGGCTACATTTTCTTGGTAGCCGACAAGCGGTATGCTGAGATCCGTGTTCGCCACTGAAATTGCATAGTCGAAGGTTTTGCGTATGTTCTCCGTTGTATCATCCGTTATTAGTCCTATGCACATTAATATGTATAGATGTTGAAAAAAAGTGTAGATATGTGTAGATGGAGTCAAAAATATGTTTTACCTATAGGTATGTTTTTTTCACTGCCTGAAGTGCCATAAGCGTCATAGGCGAAACTGCCCAATTCGAAGAAGTTTAAAATTATTACACAAAGTCGCCAGTTTTTCATCTTACTTGATGTGTCTTCTTTGATTAGAAATAAAACAAGTCAAAAGCAATTTCCAATTTTTAACAATTTAAGTACATATATCTATTTATAAATGCCATGCCGCACTACGCCGTGTTTTTTTAAAAAGAAATTTTTAGACTCATCTCCATTAAGACTCGATCGCGACTGTTTTGGATTTCAGAATGCATGAGAATACTTTTACTCAAAAGCTTCAAACGATTTGGAAAATCATCTGGAAGTTAAGAACCCACACACACAAAAGAGAATAATACAAGAGACAAGGGCGTAGCCAGCTTTTCGCGAAGGGGGATAAATCGTTAGCCTGAAAATGTATCGATTCTTTCGTGGAAGTTTAAAAGCCACACTAATTACAATTTTCTATTTTCTAGTGGTTTCCGTCGTTTTAATAACTCATATTATTTAATATATTAATTTAGGTTGTTTTAATGATTTAGGCAAAAAATAATCTATATTTCAGTTTTTATTCGGTCATGACTACAAGATGTGTATAAAAAACTAAATTTAAAATTTGTATTTAAATTTAAAATGGTTTGCATTCACTTTGTTGTTATCACAAAACAAAATAATTATATTTAATTGAGTTTAAATAAAAATATGACAACAAATTCTTTTTAATTTACTATAAAATATATGTATATGTATATGAATTTTTGGCACATTTGTCGGTATTATTCTAAGAGTTACTAAATGTGGCGAATGCTCAAAAAAGCTCTGATCGCGGTAGGTGGTAGGCGTAATTTTTTCTGGATACATAAAGTTCCCTTTAGGGCTGAAAGAAAATGTATAAATATATATTATTTATTTATTAAGTTATTAAATAGTGTAATTGAAATTGGGCGTATAATTTACGTTATGACTTTGCTTAAACAACTGACAAAGCAGGCTTAATTTTTAATTTTAGATAGTACTGTTTAGACAGGGTCGAAATATTTGGAAATTGTTCTGAGTCTTTACAATCTTTTAAGTAGCTTATTGATTTGACTAATACAATTTATATTCAATTGAGTAATTTATTAAGAACAATGTGAATGTGACTTCACATGACTCTTTCGAATAGTTTCTTAACTCCAACTGCGGCACATTAATCACAATTTATGAACTGTGACAAACGCTTTAACGAAGTGCGTCAATGTAATTGTCTATACTCAAGTACTTAAATATCTATATACATATATGCGTGCACGCATATGTGTGTGCGTATGTTTATAAAACAATTCTAAGCGTCGGGGAGTCACTTGTGGGTGCCCTTATGCAGTGACAAGGTCTGGTGTGTTATTAATTTGTCTGTAGAAACAACGAGGCAAGTATGACAACAGTGACTTCAATGCACACTCAATTAATCGAAATCAGTATAATTAATTGATGGAAATAACATGCATGAATGTAATCAAATGGCGACCTACGTGTCAAGTGCTAAGTTGAAGAGTTGATGAGCTAGGTGATAAGTATGTTTACTTACCGCATAGTGTGAACTTTTTGTATGCATAGTTGTGGAGATAAAGGGCTACCAAACGCTGCACTTATGGTACGGATTCATAGGCGTGCCGGAGGCACAATGATATTCACGCGCAAAGTCATATGAATTCGATAGTGTTCCGATAACGCGAAAGCGGCCCGGACTATGTATTGCTGTGTTCAATTTATTGCGTATTGCCTCAGGTCGCATTGCGCCGCACCAAACTTGTCCAAAATTGAGGAAGAACAACTGCGGACCAGTTAAATTGAGGCCGGGCAAGTATTCTTCGTTGGCTTGTGCGGGGTTGTCTTGTAGCCAACGTTTGTAAGCGTGGAATGCTTGTCGTAAGCCGCCATTGTCAGCGATATTTTCACCTATAAATTAGTTGAAATTAAAAAAACTTCATCACTAAGGTTCTTTTAAAAATACCTTGCGTGCTCTCTCCATTCAGCGCAATGCCAACCTCCTCTACAGTATAGTTACCATACTGTGCTATAATGCAACGTGCTCTCTCATCAAAGCCACGGATGGCTGAATCAGACCACCACTTGTGTATGTTGCCATTGCCATCGAAGAGACGGCCCTTGTCATCGAAACCATGTGTCAACTCGTGCCCAATGACAACTCCAATGCCGCCGAAGTTCAACGCCTTCGGAAAATAACGATGGTAGAAGGGCGGCTGGAGTATACCTGCCGGGAACATGATCTGGTTTTTGTTGCGACTATAGTATGCGTTTACAATGGCAGGCGCAGTCTGCCAATTGGTCTTATTCACGCGTTCGTGTAACTTGTTTTGTTCCGTCTTGGCCGTATGTAGCAGCACATTGAGTGTGTTCTCGAAATATTGTTCTGGATGAATCTCGATGCCGGCGTACTTTTCGTTCAGCTCAGCGGTGTTCAGTATAAAGTCCGGATAACCGATCTTTAGAGACATGGCGTTTACTTTCTGCTCAGCGAGAGTCTTCGTGTTGTGATCCAGCCAATCGGTTGACTTCAGTATATCACGGAAAGCTTGTTGTAGTTCGTGCGTCATACGAAGCGTGTCACGTTTACTGTTGTCATCAAAGTAACGTGACACAAACATTGAACCGACAGCCATACCCATATTGGTGTTGACCTAATAGAAAAATAATTAGTTTGGGTTTCACTGAGGCAATTGCGCTTTTTAACCTGTGCAATGCACACCTTCCAACGCTGAGGACTCTCTTCTCGACCAAAAAGTGCGTGGTAGAAGTTCTGTTTGATATCGTCGAAACGATCATCAACATTATTGATGCGGTGCCGAACAAACCGCCACATCATGTAATTGGAGAGTGTGCGCGGCTCCGTTTCGCCTAAAAGCGCTACAAGTTGCTTCATATATTCCGTTGCGTAGATGACCTGTCAGGCGGAATAACAATAATTTATTTTTTTTTTCTTATTTGTCATAGTCTAGACGCTTAGAGATTTTTAGCTACCACTTCTTCGTTCTCCTTAACTGCGCGAGACTGTAACGTGCTAAGGTAGCGCAGCCAGTCGATTTGTGGTACAATCGCATGCAACTGCTTCAGAGTCATCCGCTTGTATAGCTTGGTCACATTCAAGCGCTGCTCCGCTGGTGCTGTTATGGAGGCCAGTTGCGTCTCAAAGGCAATCAGCTCGGCAGCAGTTTTCAGCGCCTCAGTTTTGCGTGCGCCCAACTTGTGCATTATTTCGGACATGAAACGTTGATAAGCAAGCAAATATTTGGAATTTGTTTGCTGTAGAAAGTATTCTCGCGTTGGCAGACCCAGACTGGTCTGATCGAATTGCACGATATTCTCCTCGGAATTTTTTATATCAGGGCCAACCCATTGTACGATAAGTATGTCGTTGTTGTAACGTCGGAGCGTAGCGGCCAAGTGTTGCCAATCAAAGTCCTGTTCATTCCAATTAGGATATAGCACAGGCCAGCCACCAAGATCGCGTATCAATTGGTGTAGGGGATCAAGGCCACGAGTGTTTAGTATATGACTGTTTACACACGATTTGTACAGATTCTTTGCCTTTGTTTGTGCATTGTATTTTGGACGTACGAGCTCGTTTATGGCCAGCGAATCCATTGGCCTAATTGCAGGCTCTTGCTTGGCCCTCTCACGTTGTGGTTCGATCAGCCGTTTTCGTTTTGTGTTAGATGTCTTACGTTTATAACGCGCTAGAATGCGGGAAAGTGAACGACGGCGTCGCACAACCCGTTCGCGTAATAAGTTCGCTCTTAATTGCAGTTCTTGATCGCTTAGTCCAGTAATGTCGTAAGTCTTAGCCGCTTCGGCAGCACCATTTTCAGCAATATCAGTTGATGGATTCGCTTTGGCATTGTAGTGATTGTCTTTGATATGTGCTTCGCCTAGCTGAGGTTTTCCATTTTCAATAGCGTCATCATGCTCGCCCTCCAGCAATTGCTTAAGAACTAAGTCCAGACTCTCACGCAGCATTTCAAAGGTATCAAATCCAGCTTTATCCTTCGGTATGGGATGCTTCTTTTCCCAGTTGCCGCAGGCGTACTTGTAGAAATCGACACAAGGATCAACCTTTAAGTTCATGTACTGCTTCATTGTCTTGGCCTGTGCATTGCGTATGCCCTGTCGGGTGCCTTGTTCATTCCAGAAGGACTGCAGTGCAGCTGTTGTCTCCATTATGTGTGCCTCGATCCCATCATGGGTTTCAAACTCATTTTGTGTATCCACATCGCCGTTATCCGCATGTGCATTTAAACCTGTGCTAGTTACCACAACTGACGAACCGTCGTCATTCTGATCATCTGATGTGCGGCGTATGCGATCACGGCGGGCATACTCATCTATAATAGTATCCAGGTCCCAACTAGAGTTATCTCCAAAATCTTTGGTCTGCGATCGCAGGTGATGATTCCGATCTGACTCAAGGCACTCTCGTGGTATTGCATTGATCGATTGCGGTAGAAATGAGGTGCGTGCATCTTTCATTAGCTCACGATCCTCAAGATCAATGTTCTCACTGGTGGCATAACGATAAGGCATGCAACGTCTGGCACGCTCCGTTGCGCTCAGCTCAATGCGGCTGTTTTCATTCGGTAATATGAACTGTTCATCGCGCAGTACGTCAAAACCATCCTGGACCATCCCGCCGGTATTCGAGAATGGCAGATCATAGTCCTCTACGTAGAGTGGTGACTCTTTCAACAGTTCTCTATGTTCGCTGTGTGCGTGTTGCTGTTGAAGATGCAGAGCTATCAGCATGCCATCCATTCGCATTAGCAGCACCAACACCAACGTTATGGGCAGCATTACCACTGGAAGTATAATCAGGAATTTGCAACATGTAAAACCTGGACACCATTGCAGGCGCCCCGTCTGCTCATTCACGCCCAAGCCGAGGTTTCTGTGGCCTCGGTAGCTGCGATTGGTATCACCATTGCGTTGTCCAATTGGACAGTGTACCTGCGGCAATGGATATGCACAACTTTCGAGTATTTTGACCGAATCTAACCGTGAATTTCGACTCATAACTTAATTTTTGACACCAGTGACGTCACTGATGATAATTGTATGTACGTTTATTATTGGGTGTGTAAGCGTACTTGTTTATTTATTGCGTTATTTTTTGCTGCCCGTCCGGAGGCTTTCTACTTTAATTAAACGAAATTTATACATGAGCGATCTGATCCGAGCTGAGCCGATCCGACTCCTACCGAAAGTGATGCTTGAATTAGATGCGTAGTATATTTTCTGATGACAACTGTGCTGTGCGGACGCATCAGTCGCGCGCGCATGTCAGACTAAATACGCGCTTTTAAGTGCCTCAATGTGTGGCTTCTTCACTTCATTACGATGTCATATGGCGTCGCGTCGAAACGAGACAACCGAGCTCAACGCTGCAATCACAGCGCTCAACAATCAGTTGAATATCTAGACCGGACAACAAATCGTCCCACAAACAATTAGACACGACAACAGATCGACTGACAGATAGAAATTGGTATGCTGATATTCTCTGTTCAAAGAGAATTCCTCGCACATTATATTATTGAGCATTTCAGAGAGAGAGATAGAGAGAAAGGCAGAGTGCCACTTTATAATGGATCTATTTTTATGTCGGAGTCTTTATTATGCGGTTCGGTGCTTCAATCGGTGAATTCGCGCGCTCAATGCGAGTCTGAAACTGTGCCCCTGGGCACTACCGACGCCCGAACGGGCTACTTAATATATTTGTGTACTTACAAAATGCGTAAAAAGATATTTTCTTATGGATCAGATCGGTTCAGCTGACCGTGTAAATGAACTTTTGAGTCAGTCAAAGATCGTTGTCAGTGCAAAGTAAAGTTTTTTGACCTTCTCAACTATTCAATAGCTTAACAATGACATTGTTTATAATTTGTCTTAGGTGTTCGTTCAGGTTGCCGTTGATCAAAGGAATAAAACTACAAATTTTTACAATTGAAAAATTAATAATTGTAAATGGTATATTTTTATGCCATTTAATTAATAGTTATATAAGGGCGATAAGTGCAGAGACAAAATCTGATAACTATTCGTTTGACTGCTTAATAGAAAATATGAAAACAAAATATTTCCGGTTTCCGGTGGTCCCTTTGAATATCGTGCACCACAATGATTATAAAGTAACCTGTGTCATTTATTGTAAGTTGACCTCTACCACTTAGGTCGCGCTGTACATTAGGTTTGAATTGAATCAATTTAATACAATTTTGCAAAACAATTGTGAACTAAAGAAAAACAAACAGCCAATTAAATACCTTGACTATACATTAAAGTGTGTCAGTCAGTCAGTCAGCCAGTCAGTTGAACAATCAGTTAGTCTGCTGGCATGGCTTCCAAATGCGACTTGTGACTCAATTTGTGTGAAGCTGTCTATTTGAAGTTCTAAAGTACTTATTATGTTTATTTTGTACTCTATGACCATTGCATAATTTTTATATTTTTTTTTTAGAACGATTTGAATTTGATTTGGAATGGTAATTTATCGCTTATTAGTTTAGTGGTGAATTTCTAAAAAGCTTAAATATACAAAATATATTCGAAGTAAATAAACAAGTAGTAAGGGAACTAGAAATTCTGCTGTCAACATGGGTCTAGATGCCGCTACTATAAAGCTTATTTGAACGTGAACTATCATAATTTGCATATTTTTCACGACAGCGTTAAATCATTGGTTCAGCTTCAACTTCGGCTGTGCTATCAAAGTTCATGTGGTCAACTAATTGTGTTTGCGATGATGTTTGTGCAAGATCCGTCGTCGTGTGCATAAGCTGTTTTAGCAGGGCTGTGGTGGGGCTGGTGTTGTAGTGCTGCTATTGAGGTTAGGTTAGTATTACAAGATTAGGCGGGTAATTGACGGCGCGCTATGAAATAGCTTTGTGCATGTATGTGTATGTGGGACCATCATATTATGCACATCAGTGAGATGCAAAATTATGCTATGGCTTTGCGCTTAATACGCGGTCATCGGTGAGCTTCGTTCGACGTTGAAAAAGAGTCCGGCGTCCGGCTCTTCTGACGTTATACGAGAGTTCTAGGGTAGAAAATGCGGCATACGACGGGTTGATATTCGATCGAATTGCTTTGTTTATGCGTTGGACCGCTCATTGTTATTGTTGTTGCTATTGCTTTATATGCAAATATTAGCCTTAAACCTTTTAATTAGTGACTCTGACCGAGATTGTCAAATATGCAAATATATTTGTCACAATGATTTAGTTCAAAATTGTGTTGTTGCATTTAGCAGAACAGAAAATGAAATGAAAGCACGTTGCATGACACACTAGGCCTGACTTTTTGAAAAGTAACATTACGTAACAATCATTGCCATTTTTATTTATTATTGTTATTTGATTTAATTAATGCAGAATCGTATTTGTGAGTGAATAAAGTATCTTAATTGATAAACCACGTTTTATTTATAAGTTTTATTTATGCCCAAAAAGTCAAATGAACCTTACTGAATTTAGCTGTACTCGAAAATTAATGAACGTAATTAAATTATGGCATGAAGGGAGAATCGTTCAATGACATGTGAGACTGCAAAGAAAGCGTGACGGAATGAAAATTGTTTATTAGCGATGCCTATAACTCTAATTTATTGTTCCAACTAGCTAGAAATATCTATTTAAAATTAGCAACTTGTTGTTAACTTTTTTTCGTTTATACCATATATAAACGTTTCATTTATATAGTCGGTTATCAGCAGTCTCTGATGAGACTTAAAACCGGTTAAATATAGTCGTAAATCAATAATCATAGATCTTGAATGCAATTATCGCAAACGACGTGCCAGTTTTTTAAAGTGGAATGCATTAAAGCATTGCAACAATCTTTCAATTCGAATTCGAATTGTGTTAATGTTGTTTTAAAATGTTGTGTTTACCTTCGTTCTGTTTGCTTGCTGCCTTGCTGCTCTTCGAGGATGCCACTTGGCATTGGCCGCTTCGTGTTTATGTCTAATTGTTGTCCGGTGTGCGTTGGTCAAGAAGGTTTGTTGTGCGCTCTTTGGAGGTCCGACACGTTTTGAAGTGCGAAATGCAAATATCGTAGCCGTTTCTTGATGTAATGAAAACTTTGTTTTCTTTTTCATATGCATATATTTTGTTGTGAATGGTTTTGTTGTAAGTATTCTGAGTATTCTGTTTGTGAAAAGCTGCTCAATTGCGTTTGCCTCGACGGACGTCGACTGGTGTTTTTATTGTTGCAGCTGTTATTGATTGAATTGTTGGTGGCGAAGCTGCTGTCGTGATTGCGCTCTCTGCTTGATTGTAACTGATTGTATCAATTCCAGCTGAGACGACTGTCGCAGTGATATCATCTAATCGAGGATGCCGCTGCACTTTTTGCCGCTGATTCACTACTTCCGTCTATCTCACTCTCAGTCGTCACTCTCTTTCGTTTGTCTGCCGTTGACCACTAATTAAACAGCAATAAAAATCAATGATTTTTTTTCACACCTCGTGCCGCATGCGCGTACACTAACCTATCACTTCAATTATTACTCTTCAATTTGAAGCGCACAGTACATATTTTTTTTATTAATGATTTTATTTCAATATTTTTGTTTGTCATTTGTATTTAAAACAATTTGAAAAGCAATCGACATTTGTGCACAAATATTTGCTTCAGGAAGTAATCAAAGTTCAAGTTCCTACTATTTTACACAATAAGCTTGAACAATAAACTGTGGCTGGACTCTAAAGAAAGCTTTCGACTGTGCTTGTGATTACCTAGGCATCTCTTCAAAACCACCAAAATTACAGACACCAGAAAGGTTAAGAAGACACAAAATTTACTTAACACTAACTAAAGTTCACATTTTTTCACCTCGAGAATAATTATAAAAGGAAAGCTATATAATTATTATATTTCGTTATGTTAGTTTCGTGTTGGGATTTCGAACATATAAGTAATTTTTTATAAATAGTAAACATGATTATTACTTACGTGTTTTTTTTAAATTGACAAATTAGAATATCCATGCCGTCACGAAGTCCTCCCTTTAAGTTTCAAATTCTTAAGTTTTTTTTTATTTTTTTAAGTGCAGAGAGTATTTTCATGGGAAATTTTAATTGTAGTTTGTCTATGATTTAAACATCGTGATCATTAATGGAAAATCACGCAAATCTCTTGCAGTGCAAAATAAAAAATGTTGCACTGGCGCAAAAAATGTTTCCAAGTAATCGTAGATCATTTCATTTTGTTGTTATTAATACTTACTAATTTATTATGATAGAAACATATATTTAGATATATATACTTTTATAAAATCGTTTATAAATTCAAATTTATTTTTGCATGGCGATTCGTTTTAATCTTTGCAAAATTTTGCAATCAGCATTTGTAAATTTTCCCCATCTCTTTATTAATAAAATAATTCAAATGGATCCCTAAAAGTATGCAACAAATGTTTGAAATTTAGGAGCATTTTTTGCTTTTGTTAAACAAGAGCAACGTACATGCTGCTGGTTGGTAGAATATTTATACAATATATAAGGCTTTTACTTAAATGCCGCTAATCAACAATGACAGAATAAAGTTGTTGTTAAGCTGTAACTCTTTGAATAATCAAAAAACTATTAAGAACAACTCAAACACGTGTATCTTTCTTCATATACATATGTGCATATGCTAATAGATATATGAGAGGAGGAGTTAATAACAGGCTTTTTTAATAACATTGCGCAGCATATGTAATTAAGTAATAATTGTAAAATATTTTATGATCGCAACAAGTTTCATTAATGTAATTTATTCTTTTCTTTTTGCTCTTACTGTGCATAGGCGGATGTAGAGTAGGCAAAGAGACGAAATAGTTTATTGCCTGACAATTTTTTTTTTCCAAAATAGCTATATACAACCTGTGATAGATAATGTGTCTAGGTATATTTAGTTTGCATGTGTGTGGGGAGTACAGGACGACAGGCGATCTAGCCATGTATTTTCGACTGTTTTTCCAAGTGTTTATCCAGCTTCACCAGACTTTTAAATTAGAGTGTTTCACTTGTGTGAACGCTACTTTAAGTTTAATGAAATTCTTACTCTAAAAACTCTAATTTCTTTATACTCAACCATGACCATTCCGAATATGAAAAGAGGCAAAAACATGAAAATTTGGTTTTTGGTCGTGGTACTGCCTAAGTGTAGGGTATTATATTTAGTAAAATTTTGTCATCTAGATTTTTTGTCACTTTATAAATAATATAGATGACACAATTGGTATTGACCCCCTTAGCAGAAATACTGACAACGCCCGTTTGGCAAAGTCACCGGCTGTTGCTGCCCGCACACGTGGCGTATGCGTAAATCGTTCCATGTTATTTCGAGTTGTCGTGTTAAGTCATATATTCGAATCGCCGTGCTAGTGTTGAAATGTGGTTGAGTGTCAGTTAACAGCTGTCAGTTTGAATTTCATTTTATCATTTTGACATTCTAGAAAAAACTATAAACTCTATTTCGATTCGTTTACCAGTAAATAGGATTTTTTTTTTCGTTCTGTTTAATTGAAACAAATAAACAAACGCAATAAATCATTTGACATCGATACGTGAAGTCCGTGTGCTAATAAATATTGACTAATTCCATTGTTATTTGATTTCTTTGACAGCCAACTTTATATGTCTTTGACAAAGTACATTTCAATTAAAATTCTTTGCTTAGCCCCGCCTCAAAGTTTCACTTGAGCTTAAATAGATTTCTTTCTAATTCCTTAATCACATTTAATCAACAATCATGCGGTCCACCTTACCCCTGTTCCACGCTCCTATGCTCGTATTTTGAATTTATTGTTAAATTGTTTTAACACGCTCGTTTAACATAAGAACATTTGTCCGTTTATGACTGCGATTGTACATTTGTCACGCGGGCGGGCGGGTGGTTTTGCTGCTGTTTGTATTTCCTCATTGTCGGCCGCACTTCACTTAGCAAGTCTCTGGTGCATTGACTGCGATTTGCTTGATAAATAAGTTATTATTATTGGCTAATAACTGAGTGAACACTTGATCAAGTCAAGTTACAGACATAATTGAATACAGCATATGGCATTTATACTTGTATGATTTATTTCTTAATAGATTTGCAACGTGATGCCGTTGGCGCCAACGTTTGTTGAACAGTTGCAAGTAATAAAAACGTTTTGCATATTCATTGAACCTCATATGTCTTAATGATAAGACATGTGTTGCCGTTTTCGGCACGGTGTCTTTTGTTGATGTCAATTTTGTAACAAAAGTTACCAATAACTTTAAAAAATGCTTATCAAAATGCATTCTTTATTGTGTTAGTGTTGTCACAGCGCCAACCAAAGGTAAGCGCTGCCAAAAACAGCGCTGTAGCAACAAAATCAATACTAATGATCATTGTCAATTTTTGAGTTAATGTGCCATAAATCAGTGCTTTATTGGAATCGCCTGCAGAGGCGCTTGTGCTGCCTACAATCTCAGTCGAGTTGAGGGAAGCGCGTTTGAACTGATTTGTTGTCTGTTGTTTGGCGGACACAGGTGGGTAGTACAATAGTTTCAGTCTGGCAGCAGTGCATGTGTTGACTTCCACCCACCTGCATTAATTTAAGTGTGCAACATAAATTAGGATAATTACTATTGCACCCACAACTTATTTCAATTGTTTGTTGTTGGTGCTTTTGTACGGCGTGCCGATAACGAATAATGGTACACAATATTGTCTGATGTTGCCAATTGTTTTGTTGTTTTTATTTTATTTTTATTTTATTTTTTTTTTGTGTGGCCATTGCTGTTGGGTGCCGCAAGAATTTTGATTGCATAAATGCAAAAACACCGTTCACATTCCAAATGTTGCTAAACATGAGCAGCAAAAATTCAGATATACTGTTATATACATGCATAGACGACAGAAAAGGCAATGGCAACGGTGACTGCAACGATTAGAAACTAAGCTTGCGCCGAGCTGTATGGCTGTGCACTGGCTTATATTTCCAAAATAACAAAAAAAAAAGAATAGTAATTACAAATACAACAAGAGCAGTAAAGGTGCTGGTAAGCAAGTCAAGTACTACGCTATCGCATTGGTGTGAATTTACTGTTATAATAATGGCGAATTACAATTAAGCTCGAACTGCAAACCATTCGTCGTCGCCTTCATAAGTATAACCGAAATGTTTAGCAACAAATGCTGCCAGCAACTTTTTGCATACCAATCAACATGTTTGCTTGCTTCGCTGCTAGATGCTTGTTGGTACTGAAATTAGTTAGCCAGAAGTTGATGCTAGCGGGCGTTGTTATTTTATTTCAAATAATATATTGCACAAAACTTGTATTTCATATTTTCGTTTTTAATTCATTTTCATAATGCCACCACCTTCAGGCATTTTAAAACAAGTGTTTACGATTCAATAAAAATTAGAAAAACGCGTCGAACCAAAGTTCCACTTCTGTCTGCTGTGTCTGCTTACTTCCAGCGGTTTATTTTGTATTCATTTATTTTTTTTTATTTTTGCAATTATTTGGTTTACGAGTTGCAGTTCGTTCAACCGTGACTCTGCCGAAAGTCAAAGCTGACTGGGCATGCCTCAAGTTGCACATACGCTGAGTGGTCACTTGCAGGCGATTTTGGCGAAGGTGTTGTTGTTGTCGGTGTTGCCGCTCACGCCGTGTCTCGTTCTACGCTGGGTGCTTTTCAATTTAAAGTTTCGGTTTTTTTGTCTTAACTTTTTCTTTTTCTTTTTATATATATTATTTTGTTGTTTTTCATATGATTTGCCTCACTGCAGTTACTGATTTGCGGTTTCGCTTCAACTTTAACTTTAACTGCCGCCTCTGTCATGCTGTGCTGCTTCAGTTGCATGCCGCGCCGACAATGTTGAATATTTGAACATATTTTGCTCGATATTTTTAGTCAATAATCAACAATTTGTAAGACTGCGCGCCACTTGCTCAATCGAATGAACCAAACCGTGCGCCTTTGAAGAGTTGTGAAATTTTATGCGTTGAAAAATTAAGTAGAAAAACTTTAAGGTGATTAATAAATTGATTTACAAAGCGATTTGTTCACGATTTGTGTGAATACGTACGGTGTCTTGATATTTAATTAGTTTTGTAATTTGCACTTGGCGATTTTAAAATATGTTCGGCACTCTGTGGGAATTTTTTTTGTACAAGAAAAATAAAAGGAACATTATTCCATATATGTAATAAGGTCTGATTTGTGTCTTAATTAGATTTGATTTTAACGAATGCACATGTAATTTTTCAGCGATAGTCAAGTTTTATGCCTTATCAAGGGCATGATTAAATGTTTGAAGCTTGTGTTGAGAAACTTCTAATCTTCTGACGAAACTGAGAGATTAATGTTCACAATCTCCGAATGCTGTCATAGATTTTGTCATAAACATTTTAAGCTCCATTAAACAAAGCCGCTAATTAAATCAACTCATATGCAACGGAATGTTCTTGTACTATAAATAGGTGATAATTAGCGGGTTTAATTGACTTTGAAACAGAGGTTGATCGCACCCAAGCCAAACAAGTAGTAACAACAGCAGCAAATGTTGAACTATTAAAAGCACTTTTCCTTAATTCGATTTGTCTTGAGAACAATAAATGGAGCCGTTTAAATTAATGAACTGTTGAATACACATTTTTTCAGAGTATGTTTCTTGAAGTCGATTGTGTCTGAATAATGTTCATAAAGCCTGTCTTTACAACGCAGGCCACAATGCGATTGTAACTTTGGTAAGATAAATTGGCTTTGAATTAGGTTTCGGTTATCATTATTAGGTTTTTTTTTATTATTGTCAGCAATAGGCTTGGGTGTGTTTCAGATTTCGTGCAGATAAGATATTCATTTTACGAAAAGTGTCGCTCAAGTGTCGCTCATGTGCTAAGTGACAGTTGCACTTGATGGTCAGCGCTGAATTCGTAAGCGATGGCCAACCTGGCAGTCATGTCGAGGAACAACAGTAGGCAAGAGGGCGTGTTTTTCAACTGACAAAGGTCACAATTATGTCAAATAGTAAACTTTTCAATTGATTGATTAAGGTAGCGTACCGTGTTTTTGTTTCTCATTGTATATCAAAGATGTATCACTGAGTTTTTGTTGAAGTTGGCGGCAGGTGAATAATTGTCAATTATCATATTCAAGGTCAATTTGTTAGAATGTGTGGGCGATTCGTCAAGCGAAGCATAAATAATCGGCAGAAATGAAAGAGAATTTATTCTTTAACCAAATAGACTAAAAACCAAAGAAACGCACAAAAAAACCAAAATGATAAGCAAAAATTCAAAGTATTAAATATTAAAGTACTGTATGTCACTGTGCAACATTAGTAAACATAGCACAAGTGTCTGCTCAGAACAGAAGGCGACTTCATTAGACTAATGCCGCTAATTAAATGTGAGGGAGGTGATGACTGCGCTGAAGGCACATGCTGCAAACAAAAAGCCAAGGGTAATTGTGCACGATGTCTGCATTTTGTTTCTCTTCCTAGTTAATATTCATTCATGTTCTACTATATACATACATATATTTTTCCGGCTCTCCTTCCGTCTTAAGTGCGGCGTTAAGTTAAGTATAACGTCTGTTTATCAGTCTGCTTGCATCTCCAGCAGCGCCGTGCTACATGCTGCTACACAGTTGCAATGTCGTTAATTATAAGAAAATGGGATTTGCGTGCGCTTCCTTTGCGTTTACACTTTCATCCTTTTGCCGGTCGGTCTCATTGCTGCACCGACGGCTTCTTGCCACTGATTTTGCAGTGTGCCCTTAATTGAATTTCTAAAGTGGCCGGATCCAGAAGCAGTCTTATAATTGCCTTAGCTTGCTTACAACTGGATTAATCGTGAGCTGTCGCAGTTGCTGTTATTGTTATTGTTGCATTGCAGTGCTTAAATTGAATTTATGCATTTGCACAATTGAAGCTTAATAAGTTGTGTTGTGTCGAATCCGTCTTTGAAATTGTCATAGCAATTGTGGCACTTGTTAATAATAATTTCCTATAAGTCTGCAATATGTCAGTTAATTGCTGTGTAATGATTGAAGCTTGTTTGTGCAAAAATTTATGAATTGCGCAAATAAATAATGCAGCAATAATAAATAATAATAATAATGATAAATAAATCAGTTCAAAATAAAAACGCAACAAACCGGCATTGCAACATTTTCAATCGTACGACAAGTGTGGCAAATTACTACTGCCACATGTCGTCACGCCGCATATTTGCAATTAATTTAATATATTCACTTAATGCTCAATAATAATGTCAGTCGAACGACAGCACGCCATCGATTTTAGTTAGCGATGATTCAATCAAACAGCAACTCGGATCAAAGCGAGAATGAATTGCGTATACGCATGTGCGCCTTTCGCTCAACATGTCATAATGTGTCAGTCAGACGTGGCCTCGCCAGTGTGCGGACTCGTTTACCGTTGCACTTCAGTGGGACACTAAGCCAAGTTACATTGTCATGGCCAATTCATGTTCAATGACTTTTATAAATGGTAAATAATGCGTGTAAACGTGTTGGCTGCGAACAAACTGCTGTGTTGTCGATGGCTGGCGACGTGCGGCGGCACATTTCCTGTTACAAAACACTTTGTATCGCAGGCGACTTATACAAAGAGGTGCTCATAACTTCACTACAAAACATTCAGAATTTTGTGCACAAACAAACAAATAAAAATAAAAAAAAAAACAAACACACCATGAAATGCAGAAATATAAAGACAAACATGGACCATTTTAAGCTCGCTGCTTGCCACAAGTTTTGTTGTGCATTTCAGACACATTGTAACAAAGCCGAAACTATGCGGTAAAAATGAGCAAAGTGCCCAAAAAAATAAACGAAAAAGCCCAAAAACCGCGACCAACCGAGCAAACTGCATGGCTGTTCAAGGAACTGGCGCATAGAGGTGACAGTGGTCGAGTCGACGGCGACGGCGACGGCGACGCCGGCACTTGAATTTGGCTTTTGATATTAAAATTCTGTGCGGAAAAAATCAAATGCCAACAAAAAACCGATTCAACAAAAAACCAGAAATACGGGAATTTTCAGCATTACCGTTACTTGTATGCCCTGCAAAACATTATATTGATATTATGTCCTAACTACATATACATAAGTATAAATATGATCTATAAAGTTATTCCTGTAAGAAACTCATTGATTTAAATTTGCGGTGGTGGGATCGTCCAATTCCTAAGAGGTTTGCTTCCTTTCAATACCAACAATATATAATATAGAGTACAATATAGCATGATTTTCTATTGTCTTATCGATTCAGATAGTCTTTGTGAATGCTCCAGTTATACAAAATATCTTGAAATATGAATTTCTCTCCTCAAAGGTATAAAAGGCAACTGTCGAAAAATATGCTGACCACATCGAAGTAGGGTTGAGCAAAACAAGCCCAAGCACTACCATGGCACCCACTGCCATGTGGGTGGGGGTAAGGCGTACTCACTATTCACATATTTGCGTATAATGTGCAAATACTGTTAAGTCGAGACGGCCAAAGCAACAGGTTGAGCCGCTTTGCCTCACCTCGCATCGGATCGCATTGACTCATGTGGCAACTGGGAATTGTGTGCAACGTGCGGCAGTGGGCTGTCGTTGACAGTGAAGCGTAACGTGCCATTAAATTTGAACACCATAAAATTGCAGCGCCCCTAAAAAATTTTCTGTGATTTGGCAATTTAAAATTTTTTGCTAACATTTTTGGATTTATGGTTCATGCACTTGCGTACAACTAAAAAAAATATGTGCAACTGAACAAATAAAAAATAATAAACTCTATAATGATAATAAATAAATAAATCAACAAATAAAAATAATTTAACTTCAACAATATAATTTTTTCAAATAAACTTTTGTAAATATATTTTCTAGAAATATTATATTAAAATCTCTTGCTGAGCGGATCAAAAAATTCATCATATTTACTGCTGGGCAATCAAACACTATTATGTATATAGAATATAACTTCTCATAGTGACAACCAACGAGTTAATAAAATGAATAAAATTTATGGCAAGATCACAATAAAATTTTTATTTGATCCCAATAAAGTTTTAAAGAAATCTAGATTTCTGTTTAGTTATCTGAATTGCGCAGTACGAACACCTTCAGCGAATGCTGACACATTTGTATTTGTCAGTTACGCCCCGTAATAACATGTTAGCGTTGCGTTTATAATACAATAATTTATATAATTTAATGTTAGGGTTACAGTGTTGATTGAATGTAATAATGTAATACTTTGCTATTGCTGCGGGCGTTACCAATAAACGATAAAATTCTTTTATGTGAATAGTTTTAATTAAGATGACTTGGTTGCATATCAGCTGTCTGAACATTCTCAGCAGAGCTGCGTTGATCTGTATTGAGTGATGTTCTATAGCCAACTTCTCTTCGAACGGATCACTTCAAGCCATCATGTAGTGTAAGTTCATGTACCCTTCAAACACTGAGCGCAAACTGCAAAACACACAAGACGAAGCCGATAAATAATCGATCGATCCACGGAGCATGTCATCAACATTCGCAAAAGTTTGCAATAAAGCTGCAACATAGCACATTTCAGTCGGAATAAACAAAGCTATAAAGTTTGTGGGGCGTTCACACAGCTAATATTTAAGTATGGATAGGCAGAGAGGCTCGCTGTGAAACTACTTTGGCAACTACTCGACTGGTTTGTTCTTCAACGCTCACGATTGTTTGCGCTTGATGCAACTGCCGGTCGGCTAAGACGTGCAAGCCGTCATCGTCGTTGTTATTATGAAAATGAAAACAGTTGGCGTTAGTGGCAATAAAAAATAATAACTGTTGGTCGAAAGAATTTCAATGCCACATGTGCACAACGGCAAATGTTGCAGTGTGTTGAGAAGACTTGGCATGGCATCATATACTTTTTTGCAGCAATCTAACGTTGAACTTATTCAAGCGTTGCATCGATGCGTGTAAGCTGAGACTGGCTTTGATTTCAATTTCAATTTCGATTTCGATTTCGGTTTTTGGTTTTCATACTGAGTTTAGTTGAGTTGAGTTGAGTTGAGTTGAGCTCTACTTTGGACTTGTAGCGATTTTTTAAGTGTGTTGTTTCTTTTGTTTTTGATTGAATGCCGCCACAAATGTAATTCAAAACTATTTCTTTGTATTTCGTTTGAATTTAAATAACATTTAATTGCCGCAAGTGTTGGCGCAACGCGACTTTTACGCTGTCTTTGCTGGCTCTTTCGCACTCATAGCTAATTTGCCTAATGGCACCAACACTGGGCGCCTTTTTGTTGAGCTGTACGGCGACAAGTTGTTCGTAATTATTAACGTTAATTATGTTGTTTAACTACGATTGAAATTAATTAAACACGCTTTGCTTATGAATATTTCACGCATTACAAATGCGCGTGTTTTCAGTACATTTCCTTTTTTTTTTTGCATTTTACTGAGATAAAATTCTTTGGTTTTTCGCTGTGCGATTTGAGATACGAAAGCTTGTTAAGCGCAATTAGTCAAATAAAATGGTCATAGTAATGGAGGCACCTGTGTTGCCTGGCTTCATTTAAATGTTCCCCGTTGTTAAGTGAGATGTATCTCTACTTCTGTTTATAACTTTTATCTGTAAGATATTTGTAATGTTGTATGTAGTTTACTGCCTGTAAATTAAGCGATGAAAGATTAAATGTTGTTGTTGTTGTTGGATGGCTGTGAGTTTAATTATTTGTAGTAGTTGGTCGAGGTTAATTGGCACATTTAGAAATTGATTTATGAGGTTGCATAGGCTTTATTAGTACTTTTTAATGGTTAAAAAACTAAACTTAAAACTTATCGAAAGTTATAAAATCTTGTAGTATTTTTTTTAATCACTTTGTGGCATAAAAGTAAATTTAATACTATACTAGTTTTATTATGTATTTTTCTTGAGAGAGAAACGAATTGAATTTGGACTGCACATACCATATATGTATGGCATTACTAGAATCTTTTTTTTCTAAGTAAAAATGTTCGGATCTTATGCCAATGTGTTGAATGACCTTAAACATTTTAAATCCAAAGCATTTTGGAAAACAGGGTATCCACAGGGTAAACAGGGTTTCGCTAATACCTCAAATGCTAGCAAGTGTATTTTAGAAGGCGTTATCGATGCAGTTTTCACTTAACTATTGCCATTAAAGCAATTAAGATTGCCAAAAAAAATATATATTTTAATTCTAATAAAGTTATTAAGAATTTCTGAATTGGCTGTAGGGATTTTATTTGCCTCTTACCAAGGCTTGGCTTAAAGTTATTTCTTACCAAAAGAATTGCAACACACTTGTAACTACAACACCAACTACAACACCAACAACAAGCACCACAACTTTAAGTTACAATAACGAATTTTCATTTTGGGCGTTTGCCAGTTAATCATTGAACTGTATCAGCGCAAGCCAAACTGAAGCGAAGCAAAGCAAAAGCCAATATCAAAACGAGTAACAACATGGCTTAGGACGCGAGTGGTTGACTTCAGAGTACGCTGCATCTTTTGCTGTGTACAATGCCGCATTAGTACTGTATAATATCAAGTATTGCCAATCGACTCGATCACCCTTGTTGACTTCCATCCAATAATTATTACCTAAGCAGTTTGTTTCACTAAGGAATGAGCGCAGGAAATCATGCTATATTAATGTATCTTTCAAGCCTTCTCCTTCTGTAACATTGCATGTTGCATCGCTTTGCGAAAAACTATTATGCCCTTCTATCATAGGGTATAACTAATATCAAAAGCAAGAGCATGAGCAAAAGCAAAGCAAAAGAATTGGATTGTCAAATGCTCGGATTCAGTGCATCGCCATCGCCATGCCGCATGTTGCGCCGCAGCTGCTCATGTTGCAGCACATTTCGTTGTTGAATGCGGGATGGCGACGCAAAAAACAAGAAACAAAAACAATATCGGGCGCTATCTTGATATTGCATTTGGCACACGTTGTTGTTGTTGTTGTTGTTTCATTGCTCATGCTATTGTAATAAACTTTTTGCCAATGGTCAAACATTTAATAATGAGTCTGATCACTTGCGTTTGATAAGTTGTGAGGCAACTAATTCTACTTACTATATGTACATATATACTAGACGCCGCATGTTGCACACAGAATTTTCGCATATCGGCAGCTTCATTTGTTAAAATTTGGCCCATTTTTTTTATTGTTGTGTCATGGCAACCCAAAACTGTCAGCATGTGCGGGCTCTTTGGCTTGTTGTAGGTGGTAGGTGGGTGTGTATGTATGTGCATAACTGTTTTGCATTTTTGCTACGTGACAAATGCAACGGCACCATAAATGTTTGCCCGATCAGCGACAACACTAAATGCACACAGGGATTTAATGTTATGTTGAGAATTTCAGTGCAACTTGAAAGGCCTTACACAATGGCATGCCATGAATGGCTACGAAACAAATGTATGCGCATTAAAATACAAATTAATTAAAAATAAAAAATCTACAATAACAATTACAACAATGAGAGTTCAAATAAAAACCCATAATTAAACGCATTTTTTGTGGAGGAAATAACTTGAAAAAAAAAATAAATTAAAAATAAACGAAAGCAAGGTCATGGGTTTGGTTTGGTTCGGTTTAGTTCGGGATTTTGTGCGTTTGTCACTGCGCTATGTTTGGCAACATGTTGCCAGCGACGGCACGGCAGCAGTGCAGCAACAGTGCCGCCTTTAAATATATAATTTTTTGTTTTTATTAAATGTTACAAATCGCATAAAAAGCAATAATGCAATCGCAACAATGTTCGTTACACCGCCGCACCTTTATTGTAGCAGCTACAACACTAACAGCAACACCAACATATGGTAAGCAAGCGCGCAGCAACATGTTGACGAATGCCCGAGCTGCGTCAGAGTGATACACATTCTCTGGCTAAAACCCGGTTTGAGCTACGATTATCGTCGTAATTCGATTACTCTTTGCTGCATGAGCGACATTGTTCTGCTACGATTGTTGTTGCTGTTGGTGCTGTTGTTGTAATTGTTATTGTTATTGCTATTGCTATTGCTGTTGTTGCCGATGTTGCTGTCGTTTAAGCCAATGTTGCCGTTGCGATTGTTAATGCTGCCGGTTGTTGTTGTCGTGAGTTTGGCGCTTTGTTTTGTCTTTGATTGGACGGCGTCTCTTTGTGGTATATATTGGAGCAACTTGCCCACAGACAGCACAGTTCGTTAACAGTCCTAGTCGCGATTCTAGGAGGTTCAACCAACCGGCTAAACACTCGAGTGTGTGTGTAGTATATTGTGATTTTCTTGGATACTCCAAAAAGACTCTGATTCAATTGTGTTTGATAACTCTTTAATAACTTATATAATTCGCTGTGTTTGCTATTTGTGATTATTCCTGTGAAAATGAAACCATTTGTAAGTACAAGCATAGAAAATGGCTTTAAATTTAAAAATGTCATTGTCAGACTTAAAAAAAAAATACTGTCGGCTTAAACTGCGTGTGACTATTTTATTTCCTTGGTAGTACCATAAGTTAGATTTTAAGATCTTTTGGCCAAAAAGTGTTTGACTTAATTATTGGATTTCGAGATTTAGTTCAAAACTGTTTCGAGAGATTTAATGTGAGATTTTTGGGTGCTTTTCAAAGCTGTTCAACTCAAGAATTCGTTAGGGAGATATATAAAATACTTAAGGATTACTTTATGTACAAACGAACGGACCATGATCAAATCAACAGGTGCTGGTTAACTGTTATAGCATTCAAACGTTCCAAATCTATAACTATAATAAAAAGAACTAAGAGCAGAAGACTTTAAAAAAATATTTCTTTGAACATTTTTTGTAGTTTGCATAATTTTTTTTGTACCTTAAAAAAAACTTCACACATATTTTTTTTTTCTATAGGATGAGATATTTTTTAATGTGCCTGCAAGACTTAGTCGTAAGCTTCAAATTCACAGCATAAAAACGAAAAGCCAAAAGAATTACGGATTGCTTAATATCATTGAAAAACAAGTGCGCCATTCGAGTGGGTTGAGGCGGTGATGAGAAAAACGTAGTGTAGTTTAATGACTTATGCATAGCAAGTAGCTATCAATATCAGTGGTGAGACAAGCGGATGGGTAAACGGACAGACAGACAAGCAGTAGATGAAAGAGTGGTACGTACAGTGAGCTGGCCCGATGATTGATAGTTGCAGTGGAAATGAATGAAAGCAAATTAAAGCAAAGACAGTGGCGCAAGAGCATAGCGAAATTGGGTCAACACTAGTCGATGAAAAGCGTATTATTGGCTAACGATTGTTATAGAGTCGATGGCGCAAAAGAAAATGCACTCGTGTGTTGTAATCTGTGTGTTATGTAATGCGTATGTAAACAACAATTCTCTGTTCGTCGTCTCGTTGCAGTTGATCTTAGCTGCCTTGCTCGTGTCGACCGCATCGGCCTCATGGCACGGCGCTGTCTCCACGCAATACGCGCAACAGGACCCGCATGGTCACACCTATGCTTATGGCTATGCCGATCCAAACTCTCAGAAGCATGAGTCACGTTCACATGATGGCGTCACACGCGGCTCTTATTCTTACGTTGATGGCAATGGACATGTCCAGTCCGTTTCATATACCGCAGATCCTCATCATGGTTTCAATGCTGTCGGCACCAATCTGCCACAAGCACCGACTGTGCACCACGCCCCCGTCTACGCTGCCGCCCATACTGGTTATGTGCCATTGGCGCATCACGCACATGGCATACACATTCCGACACTCACGCACGGTGGCGTGCCAGTCGATACACCCGAAGTCCAACACGCCAAAGCAGTACATGCCGCTGCCCATGCTGCTGCCGCTGCCGCTGCTGGTCATGGTCATCATCTGTACAAGCGTTCGATATATGGCGGTCCATGGGGTTACGCTTCACCCGCGGCACACAATGTACCCCTCACTCATGGTGGCGTTCCCGTCGACACACCCGATGTGCAGGCCGCAAAAGCTGAACATTATGCTGCGCATGCCAAGGCTTTGGGTCAGGTAGCCCATGCGCATGGCACACCCATTGATACCCCGGAAGTTTCACATGCCAAGGCTGCTCACTTCGCTGCTCATGCTGCCGCTCGTTCTGGACACGCAATCGCGCCAGCCAGCCATGGTCATGTAGCCCATGGTTATCATGTGCCTGTAATCCACAACGGCGTGCCCGTTGAGACCCCGGAAGTTCAGCATGCCAAGGCCGCCCACTATGCCGCTCTTGCTCAGGCCTCTACGCATTCGGGTGGTGCTCCACATGGTGGCTCTTCCTGGGACGATGGACACTACGATGGTCGCTGGGATGGTGGTAATGCCATTGCCCATGGTGGCTACGCTACCGGCCATAAGGGCCCCATTCACATTCCAGTCATTCACAATGGCGTGCCAGTTGAACCTGCTGAAGTCCAACACGCTCGTGCAGCGCACCTTAACGCTTTGGCCACTGCTAGCCACAACTCCGGCCATAATGGTGGCTATCTCAGCCATGGCGGTCACGAGGATGATGGCCAATACCGACCAAGCTACGACCATTACTAAGCAGCGATTTGTCGACCACGAAAATGATTATGTTTTAATGACGAGCGTATCTAAACACTTTCTCTTTTAAGGCTGCTCTGGCCGTTTAGCTATAAGTGTCCCTCTATTACCATCTTCACACCACGTCTCAACTATATCTAATCGCAATGGTCTTATCAACAGTGATATCGCATCAAAGGAGATGAATCGTTTTGTTCTTGCCTCTGGTGCTTTGTCTCTTGCTATCTTTACTACTTTGACACTTTCTTGTATGATCCCATGTTCTAACAATGCAAATACTTAAATAATCGTGTGCTCAACGGTATTTGACACTTTCCAAGTTTTCTTTTTCCACAAATCTTTTCTTTATTATACTTTCTAATGCCAACGAATCACTTTAACTAACAAACGGCCAATGCCAACGAAGAACGACGCCCGAACTTTAAATGACTACTAATTGACAAACGCCGATCTATGTAATAACTTATCCAACCAACCCTCGTGAACTCTCCATACTATCTAAAAACTACTCTCTCCGATTGTGAATTGTTGTAAATAACTGATTATCTTATTAAATATGTATAACTGAGTATAATCTCATATGTAAAATGAAAATGTACTTTGTGGCAAACTCGAAACAGACAAATAAACTGCAAAAAGTATTTGATTACTTAAAAGCATTAAAATATCGTTCTTGAGCAATTGAAACTTTAGCAAACACTAAGCAAAAAAAATGTCATGATCTAACGCATCTTAAAGCTCAGTAAAGCTTTATTTACATGAACTTTTAATTGGCTACTTAAGCTGGCAATTCTCAAAGTTTTCTGTTTACCAACACTTGTGGCCCACCGATGCTGCAGCATGCTGCTACTGAAGTACTGCAAGCAATGTCAATAAGACATCGAAGTTGCATAGATAGTTGTCAAACAGAACGGTTTGAATGTGTTGCCACTCTCATTAATAAATGCACACACACACAGACGCACTAACACCAGCAAACAGACCGAGCTGTGTGGGCGCGCAAGAAGGTATGCAAAATGTTTTGTAAAACGATTGCAGAGCAACGTGCATAAACACATACAAACACATGCGCAAATACGCAGCTTGATAACACAAATACAAATACAAACACAAACACAAACAAAAACACACGCAGCATGCATTTAACATAGACAAATAATCAATCAAAGGTAGCAACATTCGTACTTCTACGCAACTTCTTTGTGTTTCACCTTTCAATTTTTTCACTTGTTTGCAAAGCGATATTGAATAACAAAATATGTTGGAGTCAGAAAAAATAACTCAAACCAACAAATTTTTTCTTTCTTTTTATATGTCTTTTATATGTCATGTATTTACGTTTGGATTTGCGTGCGTTTGATTACATGCACGACTATGTCTCCATAGCCTTTCATCTTTGTGGTGAAAATAGTCAAAGACGCACACATGCCACGACAAATATCGGTACATTTGTACATTTGGTTGTGCGTTGAGTTGGTGTGTGTGTGTGTGAGCATGTCAATTTTTTCTTTAAAATTCAATTCATTCAGTATTACATATGTATGTGTGTATTTATAGATAGATTGATGTATAGATAGATTCATGTATGTATCTGCATTAAGTGACATCAACTTTAAGTTCAACAATTTTAAAAATTCTACTCAAGTGCGCGCATTGCATGCGAAAAAATAAAAAAATAAAAAAAATAAGCGCTCAAGCAATTTTAAAAGGGACACTCAATTCGAATGAACTCGACTTGACATTACTCATCGTGACTATTATTCAACTTTTGTGCCTCGATTGAAAATTTTATTGATTTTAGCAGTTCTTATTTTTCATTCAACACTTTTTGTCCCTTTTGCATAGTTGTAAATCATGATAAAAGCCTCGTCTGTTTTTGTTTGTGTCGTTTTTATCATGCATACAGCCAGCCAGTTCATTTACTTTAGTTTATACATTTGCATAGAGGCTAGAAATAAAATGCCGTTTCTCAATAAATTTAAAGCCAACTTTAGCTTCTAATCAATATTGCTTAGCCTTGATATTTTCAGCGATTTATAGTGCTGCCTGAGAATATCAACGTGCATTGTCACGGGCAAGGCAAAGGTAAAAGTTCTTCAGCCAGGAAACTAATTAAAAATTAACAATTTTGACCTAACACGCGAAGGTCATTGATGTGCGCAACGCATGGATATTGAAAATCTGAGCGTGTGTGTGATGGGTGTATGATGGGTGTGGTGTGGGTAAGAAAATTACCACAAGTTCGTTACCAGTTGGATACATCAAAAGCAAAATTTATGTCTGTGTCGTAGTCATCAACAAGTTCGATGTGTATATAAATAACATAATATCGAATGCGTGCGCCAGTGCTGAAAGTGGAAAGATATGACTTCAAAATACGGCGGTTATGTGATAAATTCACATCGAAAGTATTTCGTACTAAAATAAAAACGAAATCATTATTGTCAAAATTTTTGTTACTGCTTTGTTTTTTGTTTTTGTTTTTGCATTAAAACATTATTTTTATACAATGTGCGAATAGATTTGTAGCGACCCTCGCCAGCGAACCACCGGTTTTGCGTCACAAGACGAACGCACATATGTCTTCTTTGCCACAACTTTGATGTTTCAAGCTTATCTGCAAGCAAGACAAGTTGATAGAAATTTCGAAGCGTTTGTCATATGCCAAATTGATGTGGGGCGAAAGGGGCTAACACTTGACATTTCTAGCCCATAAACAGTTCTCAAATACAGTCGAAATCACTTCATGGCACCGACGAAATTCAGTCGTACTGACTAATAGTCGTTCTAGCCGATTAGTCGTTGTAGGCGACTTCGACTGTATGCTATTATATAAATACGCATACACATAAGAAAAGTCAAGTCATGTAGTTGCGAAAAAGTATGCTTGAATTGTTGCTGCCGAAATTTAAATTCGAAATAATTAAACGATAAGATCGCGTCTAACAAGTTTTTAACTTTTGTGAATGTGAATTCAGTTATAAGCGTATTTACTACACAGTTGTGCGAGAGCGCCAATTGAGCGCTGTCTATGTTATATTGGCAATTGATTAGTTGTTATTTAATTATACCATAGACACAACAAATACCGAAGAGAGAATGCACGAAAGGGAAATGAACGCTTTTGTTCAAAGTCAAGTGCCAATTGACAGCTACTGAAATCGCTTCAAGCTGAGTGCGATTATTGAATACTACTGGCGCCAATATTTTGCTACTGACAGCGGTGTCGTTGATGGAAATGATTGCAGCTGCCACACACACATACACACACACACGGCATATTGGACACACACTGTTCTGTAAATGCGCAACTGAGATACTCTTGCCGGTGATTATTGTACGTAACAGCGCAAATTAAGAGTTCAAGCATGGTTTTGATATAGCATACCAGCACTCGTTTAACATCATCTCAATGTTAAAGTCGACGGTTGCCACTTTATTAGCCAGCAATTAAGTGTTGACGCAGCGGTGGTGCGCTCTGGGGCAGTTGTGAGGCAGGCAGTGCCACACCCAAGCCAGAAGCCAAGTCGAAACCATTGTTGCTTGAAGTGAATGGCTTCGTTTGTGCATTTGCAAAACACTTTTTGCCTAACTTGATTACTATTTCAGATATCTGCAACTTCATTTTGAATATTTCAGCTCAGTTGTTGTTGTTGTAACATTTTATATTCATATTTGGCTGAAATTCGGTTGAAATTCGGTTTGAGCTCTCTGGCGTTGTTCATTTGCATACATATACATATGTATGTATGTATGTAGTCATAGGTGTGAGTGTAGTGCGACTCGGTGTTGTGTTGCCAGCGTCGCTGCTGTGGCAGCAGTTGTTGTTACTGGCGTGGCTGTAGTCGCCGGCGCATGTTGCAGCTTGTAATTGCGGTTGTTGGATTTGCGGTTGTTAGTTTACAAGTTTCTTCTGTATTAGAAACGTGCGCGAATAAAAAAAAAATTTAAGAATTATTATTTCAAATAATTCGGTGTTTTTTTTTTGGATTTTATGCATTGCAACATGGAGTTTGCTACCTTTGGGTAATAAAATAAATACACAGAAATGTAAACTAAAAATTAGATCAAGTAAAAGTGGTCGCTTCGGATATGCAATTCAAGTTTCGGGTGTGCAATTCTAATGGGCTAATCATGCTCAATGCTCTCAAACGTGTTTGTGGTATTATTTATGAACAAGGCGTTAATTGATGGCTTAATTGATCTAATTTGAATGCTTTGAAAGTTTCGCAACTACAAAATTGAATGTATTTCTATTGCAGTTTTATTTCAATGAAAAAATGATTTAAGCCGTTAATTTTTGGTTGTTTTGAACCAATCAAACAATTTATAGTCTGTTTAGTTATAAACATTTTTTAGTGTTCATTATTTAAGCACAAACTTAAATCAACTCAATTTAATACTTACTCAAACAACCAAATACTTAATGAACCCTTTTTTGTTCACACAAGTTAACCATTTATCAAAGCGTATTGCTTTCTCTTCGGGCTCATTTGATTCCCTCAAAGCTTCTTAAAATGCTTTAAAGATTTTATCCAAGCTAAACAATGTTGCTTATGACTTATATAACAGCGAACTTGAACGTTTATTTTGAAAAAAAAAGTAGCAAAAAATACTTCCCATAAAGCGATACACCATAAAAGAAACAGCAGCACTTGATATCGATTGTCGAATGCAACTTTTTGTTGCTTACTGCAAAAATTTGGCATTCATTTCAAATTTGCACAAGTATGCTAACAATTGCAACTTTGTGTTCTGTATATTCCATGTTGTTGTCGTCGTCTGGTTCTCTAAAAGTTTCACCACGTCAATGTTTAAGTAAAAGTGTGAAAAACGTTTATCATCGTTTACTTTAAATGCTGAAGCCAAACATAGTTTCGTTTTAAAAGGATTTGTGGTGAAAGTTATCTCGGTTTCGCTTGTTTTGGCAATTGGATTGTTCAGTCAGTCGGTCGGTCAGTCGCTGGTTTCGATTTGTATGTTTGTCTAATTAGTTGAGCACTTTGGTTGGCTTCCCTGCGAAAATGCTAGTTTGTTCAAATATGAAAAGCATTTAAGGTTGTCGGAATGAAAGATACATGAAAGCATGTTGAATTAGTATGTGTGTGTATTTTAGTTTCAATGCGTCAATTTACTAATTATGTGTCTATTTTTGTAAGCAAATACCGCTTCGAATTATTTGTCAATATGGTAATTATAATGTTAGCACAAGATACGGCCCATTATATATTTATTATATTATATATTATGCCTAATTTTTTGTTATATTAAATCGGATTTAACATTGGCTTGACCTAATTTCAATTTCTAAATCCAATGGTGTCTTAAATTTCTTAAGAGATTTGGCGGTAAGCGAACTGCGAAGTAATATATTCAAAATACCATTGCATACTTTTAGGGCGTTATTTATATTATGTATATATACAAGCATTTTGTGTAGCACATATTTATGCTTACACTGCAATCGATCTTTAAACTTTTACCAGAAGTGTTCAGTTTTTGTTCAGCCGCAACAAAACCAACAATCGTTACAAAAACCAGGGTAAGGCATGAATTATGACATGATTATTTATTGTAATGTGAAAAAGTTTGAATTGGCTTTTGTGCGGCGATACTTTTATTTCAATTGTCGTAAAATGTTCGTATTTAAATTTTTACTGGCATAGAAAATGTTGCCGAAAAACTTTGGTTTAGTTTATGTGTGTTTTTTGTTGGCTGAAAATTTTACTATTACAAAGTCTTGTATGTCCTTTACATGCGTCAAGGCGATTCAAAGAGGTCAACACTTTATGCAAAACATTGAATTTTATTATTTGCTTGCTTAAACAACCTAAACGAAATGTTCAAGTCTGACTAGACTAAACCTAAAGTTGAAATCATTAAATTCATTGTTCGTACCACGTCATTGTTTCTCTCTCTGTCGCACGCTAGACTTATGTCACTCATTATTGCCATTATCCAAGTGTTGTTCTGAAAGTATAATAATAATTTTATCTGATTTTCTTAGTAACTAAGCAATGAATGTCAATATTACTTTAAAATGACAAGTTGATGTGGATCTAACAATCTCAACGGCTCTTCTTGAGGCTCTTCACTAACTGGCGCACCGCTATCGCTGGGTCCTGGTTGTGGTGACGCGCCACCAGCGCCAGCACCACCGGCTGCGCCATTACGTGCTCCCTTGCCACCCTTGCCGCCTTTGCCACCCTTTGAGCCATCGGGTCCATCTGGACCGTCAGCGCCATCCGCACCATCTTCACCATCTGGCTGTGGACCAGCTGGACTGGCACCACCTGGTTCACCGTTTTGTCCATTTTCACCTGAGCTTACGGTACCACCAGCACCGCCGCCGCCACCACCACCACCGCCGCCGGCAGGTCCGCTGCCACCCTCACCACCAGCGCCTCCTTTACCACCTTCTCCGCCTGCACCTGCTGCTCCACCCGCTTTACCGGCACCACCTGCACCGCCTGGCCCATCAACTGGAGCTAATAATTGAGCTATGTCTATTGCAGCAGGATCGACACCAACAGCGGCCACAGCATCATCGCCTTTTACTTCGTTATCACTGTCTGGTGGCGGCGCGACATACTCGCCTTCTAGTCCTGGTTGAGGCTTCCAAATACCATCATCCACACCAATAGGCGGCTTGTACTGGCCGTCATCCTCTGGTGTCGGTGCCAAGGCTATCAATACGGTGGGATGGGATGCCAATATAAGACCCGGTGGTGCTGACAGTGTTATTGGTATGACACTCGCCTCCAATTTACAGATACAGAGTGTGCCAACTATTGCCAGGATAAACACCTGAAGGTAATACACAATTATTTTTTTTTTAATGGAATAATTTACAAGAACCACTTTGAATACCTCAGTACGCTTCATCTTGTTTGGTGCTGCTCTAGTTCTCGTTTATAACTTGAATACCGATGCTTTTATGCATCGGTCAAATAAATTGTCTGCCCGCTGTTGAATGCGATTGCTTAGAACCAAGACTAGAACTGTTACAATTACGAAGTGCCGACTACGTTTTTATATGCGCCTCAATGTCAGAGCCCATGGCAATTGGTTCAAAACAATTGGAAGCTAATTAATCAACATTATTGTCTATACAAGGCGAGAACTAACAACTGCCACTGCTATGTGCTGGACCAACAACACGTTAGCCAAGTCGGTCGGTCGGGTCGCGTCGCAACGACGCAATTCAAAAGCTGACAAGCTAAACCAGAAAGTCAACTGAGCACGAGCATTGCGCTTGGGCGATGCTGCCTCGCTAGTTTGCATTACTTACATAAATTATTACAATTATTGCGCTAATGCTGGTGGCGGCACAAGTTCGCTTCCGATTAGATAACATGCCATTTTGGAATTTTCGCATTAGCGTCAAGATACGCTGCCGTTTGGCTTGTTGTAGTTGACTCAATAACGAGATGCGATTGCATGCGACGTAAAGCGTTGGACAAGCGATGCGGCAGTTGATTCAAGACTGGTCGCTACAGTGCTGGCTAATTAAGTAAACAGGGCTTACAGAGACTTGTTGCAGTGAAATTGATATTAGCAGAGAGCCATGCACCATATATGGCAAACAAAAAAAAGACAAACAAAGGAAGCTCTGCGAACAAGTTTAAGCCAAGTCAAATACACCTAAATACACACACAAATGACTAAAGTCACAGTGGCTAATTGTGTCTGCTGACAATGGCGGCCCATAATCTACAAGACGCAGCCATATCACAGCCAATGCCAGTGGCTGTGGCTGTGGCAGGGGCAGTAACAGCAACAGCAACAGAACAAAGTTCGCCAAACGCTGATGGAATTAGAAATAGCAACACTTTGCGGTAATGCCAACTACTTTGTAAGACTTTGTTGCTGGCCAAGAATAAATTATGAGCAACCATACAGACTACAGCTAAATCAATTAAGGCAACACCAGCAACAGCACCAGCGCCATTGCCAACGCCAACAACAACGATCGAAATCATATATGTAATGCCGCCCACTTCATTAACAACGCCATCACCATCACCATCATCATCATAATCGTCTTTAACATGAACGCAGCATCAACAGCAGCGTCATTAAGAGCAGCCACCGGCCGGAGAACTTCTGTTTTCTCATGATAAAGACGCTGCATGTGTGAAGCGTTGGCAACGTGACGTAACTTGCAAGTTGGCCAACGTATATATGAATGGCGGCGGCAGCAGGAGCGGCAATTTGTGAATGGCAGGTGCCACGTGACAGGTGGCATGTGACAGCAGCAACATCCTGTTATAAATGTGCCTGTATATGCCAGCCATTTGGTATATTTTGATGCGTTGCTCATTGTCAGCTTGACCGAATGAACGTCAATCTGTTATTCGCATATTTTTATACACACACACACACACACACACATAGACACAGATTCATGCACCGTTGCCCAAATTTGACGCCTGTTACGTGTCATGCTTCGAGCCGCCTGGCACGATTAATCAAATTGAACGGCTCAATTGACGAGTTGCCGACAGCACGCTTTAATATGCTTTAACCATAAATGGTGAGCGTCGTCTGGGCGCCATTGACTTGTTGTGCCGCATTGGGGAACGAATGAGCCGCACCGACTAATTGTAAAAGTGTGGCCAACTGAGCGTACACAGTTTCTTAAGTCGGTGCCTTGGCATTTCTTGCTGGCGACAGATAGCGGCTTGCGTCATCTCACTGAGCGCAAATGTATGAATGAATGAGTCAGCATTCAAATGATGTACAACGGCGTAGTCAGGTATTTGACAAAGGGGGCTACATTATAATTGTCTATATTACTTTATAAATTAATTGCTATAACTCTAGAGTAGCCATAAGAAATATAAAGAATTCAAATCAAAGTACAAATTTTAAACTATGCGATATCGCTTTGTTTGGGTAAAGCATGTGGTAAGGTGAAGCTTGGGTAATGTTACTGGTCATAGCATCAACCTAAACATGACGTCTTCGCTGGAGCACGAGTTGCGTCCAAACAATACAAATCAGAGTCACTGCTAAGCCGCCAACAACAACATCATCAGCATCATCATCAATAAACGACAAGCAAACAAACCAGCAAAACAGCATCATAAATATGCAGCAATGAATGTTTGAATGTTTGAATAAAATCTTATATAAATGTCGAGACATGTTGTTGGTAAACGTGCTGCAGAAAAGTTTCACGAAACACGACTCAACTCAACTCGTCTTGAACACTTAGAACAAAGCATATTCTATTATAAAGGACCAAGTGTCAGTGGCAGCAGTTGAAATTACTTTTTTTATTCAACTTACTTTTGCTTAGTTGTCGTTCTGGTTTGCTGTGCTGAGCTGGTTAGCACCAATTACATAACGACAAACTCTCGATGAAAAAACCGAGCACAACAAGTGAAGGAGTAAACAAATAGCAGAACTCTAGGCAAAAAGACAATGGCGTCAAATCAAGTAGAGTAAGTTGAGAACTTCGAAGGATTTCGAATTATGTATACAAAACAACGACAATGGCGAAGGGTAGGGGCAGACGAGTTGGAGCTGCGGTTGAGCAAATGAGACGTGGGCAAACGCGGTTTAACAAGCAAGAAAATATGTACTTATTAGTCATGAACTTGAAAACTTTTATTTGCTGGCTTTTATTTTAGGAGCGGACAATTAAAATGGCAAGGGAAATGCGTGCGAAGGACACACATAGACAAGAGCATAAAAATGTTGGCGTCAATTGTCTGTGTTAGAACGCTCAAAGTCAATATATCGCTTAATCGCTTACGCATGTAATGCCAAAATCCTGATAAGGGATCAGCAAGTGCCAAAAAGGAAAACAAAAACAAAAAACAAAATCGAGAACAAAACACACGAAAACTGAAAAAAACGCTTCGCTTGACGCAAAAATTACGCAAGTGATGAAAATTTAGTGATAGTGATAGACAGGCGCGTTGAAATTTCGCTCGCGCAGACAGACTGGCATCTTAAAGGCTTCGTGGCCAGTTGGGTGACAAACACACAACGCAGAGTCAGCAGGCTATGAAAACTGTGCGTTGGAGCTGACAAGTGTTAAGCGAGCGTGCTGCGCTGCCTAAGGGTGCTTTTTGCTAAGCATGATTGCCTTGATTGGCACTGCTTGGCCAAGCGAACGTTAAGAGGTTTTTTTCTCGTTTTAACCTGTCCGCCTTTCCATAATATTTTCAAGGTTTTAGTGAGGAATTTTCAACAGATTAATGCACTAAGACATGCATTAAAAAAATAGCAATGTAAATCAGTTGGGTTATAATGGGGCGTGGCTATGTCCTGCTGTATTATTTGGTTAATTTTCTTGCACATGGTTAAAATACTTTCTGGCATGAGTTTCAGCAAAGCCGAATAAAGCTCGCTTTCTTTTTCGGCTTTGAGCTTGTTGTGGTTTGCGGCGCGACACGATACTTTATTATGTGGTGCTTTTTATGACGTACTACAGCTTGTAATATTATTGTAGCTGTTGCCGCCTCTGCAGCCTGTTGTAGGTGTTAATAGCTTGTGGCAGTTGTGCAAACACTAATGTCATTGTAAAATCGAATACATAAACACAGATGTTTGTACAACTGTCTAACAAGCATCCGTAGCAAATACACACACACTCACACGCACACATACGCTTGCACATGATGACATCCACCATTGTATTAGGATACTTGTGTGGGCCAACGACGATGCCGTTAGTCAAATCTTATTTCAAGAGAGTTTTCTGATTTATTGCGAATTTAATGCGGTTTGTTATTTTTGGCTTGCTTGTTATTGATGACAGTCCGCTGGCACTTTGGGCAAACGTCTGAGCGTCTTTAAATTTTACTCCAATGCGCTTCATGAAATCGCACAAATATTTAATGTAAGACCAAATTGGTTAACTTTGGCAAATGCGACCAAAAAATTATGAGTTGTATGACTGGTTTGCTTGGGTAAACATATATTTAGCCAGGTAGGCACATTTCCAACTGCAGGGTATCTATGTCGTGGAATATACGGGCTTACATTTTGTTTCATTTAAAGACCTTTGGAGACATTAAAGTTGGAAAAGAAATATGTCAATGTTGGCTTTCTTAGCCTAAGGCTAATGTTAAAATACATTTGTAAATGTTTGTGGGCGTGGCAAAAAGTTTTTAAGTAAACGTCTCACGTTGCTAATAAAAGAAGAAAGTTGCACATTTTGAACTGTTTATCTCAAACCAATCGCTTGAAACTGATAAAAACTCAATTGTTATGCCAGTCAATGTTGCTGCTGCTTTAGGAAACATCTCAATAAGCATTGTTGTTGTTGTTGTTGCTGTTTCTATTTGAAATGAAAAATTACAAGCGTGCCGAAGTGTTTCCAACGCCACAATATAAACATTCGGCACTTTGCAAGCGAGTGTGGCGAAATTTACGTGTTTCAGCACAATATTCGACACGGTTGAAGCCACACTGATATAGACAGCATACACACACACACACACACACGCACACGCACGCTGACACGCACATATATGTGTGTGTGCTGTCACAATTACTGTTTGTGCTGCGCCTTTGTGGGTTTCGTTGCCGCTTTCAACTTTCCACTTCAACGGCGGTTGTTGACTTTTCACATTCTTGTGCGCTTTGTTTACAACGCAAACAAATCATCTTTTATTAGCTAACATTAATCATACGCACGGTGTGGCTCCGAAAAGCGTCGGAACGGATCAGAAAAGAGGAGCACAGAAATCAGGTGGCAAAGAAGAATGTCTCACAAAGCAACAAATAAAATGTACAAATTTATGCAAGCCAACATTTTTAAACATAAAATTTTTGGTTTGAGTCTTCGGTTGGCGGTCTTCGACTTCTTCTGTCCGACTTCATTTCGCTGCCATTTTGCGCATCAAAATGGTAAGTTTATGTTCAGGTGTGTTTAACACGCCGCTTAACTAATTGCGTGATAAGTCTTTCAATTTAATTGTGCCTCAAACTCAAATAGTGCAATATGCGATTTTAATTCATTAAATTGAGTTTTATAAACCGAATTATTTGCTGGTAGTTGGAAAAACTTCTAAAAAGGAATTGCAGGTTTTCAATCCCCTGAAAAAGTGTCACATGACAAATTAAATCTACACTGAGTGATTTTATGTGTCATTACATTTGAGGATTACTACACGACAATTACAACCGCAAGTTGAGTTATTAGAACTGGATTGAAAACTTTATTTAACTTGTATTGTCGTTGCGGCTTCAGTTGACGGCGCTAACCATTGATTTATAGCACAAAGGAACGCTTACCCGCTGTGCTAAGCTTACATTGGCACTGCTATCTTCTTCGAGACAAGGGAATAAAAAAAAAAAAAAACGAAAAACAAAAATTGAAACAATTCGAAACGAGATAACAAAGAAGGAAGTTAGGGCATGTAAACCACGGGACCACAATCACCACAGCAATTTCTGACTTTGACAATGTCTCAATTTTTGTTACATTTTTTTTTTGGGGTTTCCCTTACTCTACATTCTGTGTATAGTGTTTAAATTATCACATGAAGTTTGTGACAGACAGATACGCTTAATATTTTCCTATATATAATATTTCAATATTTATTATATAATATTTTAAAAACAACGCTTACCAGACTAATTATTGGGGACTTAATGAATTATTAAATAAATAATATTTTCTGATATATAATATTTCAATAATTATTATATAATATTTTAAAAACAAGGCTTTCCAGACTAATTAATGGGGACTTAATGATTTATTAAATAAATACATATTTCACATACATTAACTCATGATTTGTGTAAATCAAATGTATTACCAAAGTGTGAAATATATTCTTTAGAAAATTCTTTAAAGAATAATGATTGTATAGAAAAACTTCAAGAGCAAAGTGTATAAAAGTGTCGTCTTAGCCAAAGGCAACATTTTTTTTTATGCTTCATAGTTTGCTTGGCTTAATGTAAAAGCGCCGTAGTCGCGAGATAAGTTGCCTCATGTGCGGTGCCTTGGAAAAAACTGCGGGCAGGCTCATAATTCAGTAGCAGTTCAGTAGCAAAATGAGACTTGGTATTTGTTTGCCCGACTCTGTCGTTGGCATTGGCTTTGAGCATCTTGGTTTGAGTTGGCAGCAGCATGCTGGGCGTTGTGCCTTGATTTAATTTCGAATTCAAAGCCATTTTCTTGGCTGTGCGAAGAGAAAGCTGAAGTCAAAAATCAAGATGTATTCGTTTTTATGCCATTTTATAGTCACACACTAATGAAAGTAAATGTTAGCAAGCCAAAAATGAAAATGATGCGCATTTAAAATATTCACGTTGATAAATAAAAAATGAGCAGTAAGCGAAATCACTGCAGACACACTAGTGCGTCAAATTAAAGTGGATAAAAGCTGCTTTGCAGTTAGCGAGGTAGCGAGTCGCTGTCGCAGCCTGCTGAGGCAGTTGCGTCTCACAACAGGTGCGCAGCACTGCCTTCAACTAGTGCAGGTCGTGACTGGCCGACAAGCTGCTGCTATCTGATCGCCAGCCACATGACTGGGCCATGACTCGTCCGTGTCAGTGCCGCCATTAGCGCAGACAGCGACCCAGGCACGCACACACACACACACACACAGACGGACACAACGAGGACTCTCCCCGAGGAACGTTTACGCTGTGGCGTCGTGCTCACGTTTATGCGTAATTATTCCATTTAAATCTTGGCCGGACGCTGGCAAATGAAAATATAATGTGTTTCAATTATAAAAGAAGAGAAAAAAAAAGAATGAATTTAAATTTTGTGTATTGCGTCGATAATTTGCGAAAAGCACACTTTAAAGTGTTTGATGTGATTTACGGCAGCGCATAAACTGAGCAGCTGAAACGCTTTGAAAACCGACGGCAGTCGTTTTTGGCTCATAAATTCGCAATTAAAGGCTACGGGTTGGTTGTCGATTGGTGTCGGCGTCTCCATTGCGGTGTGTAAACATCTGAGCGCAGGTGTCGGTGGCTCGTCTGCTTGAGTGACTTTTGCGTCTGCAGGCAATGATTGGTTTTAAAGTGTGCTTCAACGGTTAATTGAACAAAGCAAAGCATTTCTTAAATTAAAGTTTTTTCCTTAAAGGATTTTCTCAATTAGTATAATAATGCGTTTTGTTTAAAGTCTAAGTACCTTGCGATAGTCTCACGGCTAGTCAAACAAGCTCATTAAAATCCAACTGTGCAACAACATGAGAGCAGTCGAACTTTTCAAAAAGTACAACTAAATAAGTATTTCAGACAAGGAGAAGAAAAAAGCCTGTGGCCATTGAATAAATAAATTCAAAAGTTTTTCTTAAAAAAACGGAATTTGTGTCGAATTTTGCATAAACGACTGAAAAGTCAACTCATAAGTATAACTGTGTGTGTGTGTGTGTGTTTGTGTGTGAAGTGGCAGATAGCCAAAGTGTTTACTTTTTAGTCTGTGCACATTGGCTAACAACATTGAGGCCAAAATCGTTAAAGCAAATTTAGCTAATTTTCAAACTTTGCTTAACTGTATTTTATAACTGAATTTAATTTAATGGTTAATGTGCGCTCAGCGCTCAGTGCGTCACTGCCATGTTATGATGGCTCGCCAGCGTCTTTGTGCCCATGGGCCCCCCTGCCCGTGTATTTATTTCCGTGTTTGTCTCATGGGTGGCTTCTTTTGCTGCTGCTGCTGTGCAATTTTTGTTATTGTTCGTTGTTCGTTGTTTACTGGTGCTTCTTGTTGCTAAATGAAATTATTACAGCGTGAAATCGAGTGTCAACTTTGATAAAGCAACAATAACAAAAACAACTACAACAATGTCAACAACAACATCAACTACAACGGTGCTAACAACAGCAACAACAAACTGCGTCAGCAAAAGCACAAGCAGCTGTCATAACGAAGCTTAAACGAATGGCCGCCATGATGTTACATAAGAATGATTATTATTTTTCCTTTTTCTTGTATATCGTCAGACTAAAATTTTAGGCCATTATCGTTTTGTACGAAATTGAATCTTCAAAATCAGTTATTAAATTGAGCAACCGACTGCCGATCCGAACCCACTAGCAAAATTCAAGCCTCAATTTTGACATTTGACAAACAATCAGTTTGGAAAAACAAAATTCTTAAAGAAAAATATATAATATCGCCCACGTTATAGATTCAAGCCTATTTTGCTGTTGTCCGAAATATGGCAAGCCACTTAATGACTTAAGGAAAATAATTAACAAAGGTGGCTTATATACATGGGCGTTTTTGATTAAGGCGCACAGTCAAACACATGTACAGATTGACCGAAGAATTCACACTGGTTTAATTTAATTTTCTCTTACCCCCCACTTTTTATTAACTTAATATAACCAAAGTGCTGGGTGGGCGGTTATGAAGTAAAGGCCAATTGTTTACAGTCGTTTGCTGCTTCGACTCAATTCGTTGCTTCGTTCCGGTCTGTTTTGCTCAACGCACTCTATTTCAAATCGTTCTCATTAAATTTTATGAAGCGGTTTGCCAAAGCGAACCTGACCAAATTTGGCATGGTTTTTGTTTTTGTTTTTGCAACGCACAAAAGGGCACTGACATTAAAGGGTTACCGAGAAACGGTTATCGCCAAGGTATTCGACTTAAGCGGAGTCTTGCCGAGCGTACTAAACTCGATTCAATTGGTATCGTTTTTGTTCTTGTTCTGAGTGCTTCGTTCCAATGCCAACCGCAAAGCAACAAAGTACATCACAGGGCGTAGCGGTGAGGGGAGGCAGACAATATTGGCAAATGGATTTTTATTGGTTAAACGTGTCGACTGTTTCGATTGTTATGTCTTTAATTTTTTGCGCGAAAATTACAATTGTCGTCCTGCGGTGCCGCTTGCACAACTACCTTCAAACCGCGTTGATTACACCTTAGGCGGTCGTAAAAATTAGTTGCGCAAATAACGAGTATTAATGCGCATCTGCGAGTTGTCGCCACTAATTTTACATGTGTTTGGTTTTTTTTTTAGCGTTTCGACGACAGCGCAGAATTATTAACAAGCACGGTTCAGTATATATGTTTGACTTTATAAAGATTTATTATATATAATTCTGTCTTACAGATTCGAAGCTCATATAATATTGTATAATTTTAATCGTGAGGGCAAAATGTGTCCATCGTATGGTACTCATATGTCAGTCACTCCGTCCATCTGATCAAACCTGGTGCCAGTTTCCGTTTCAGAGACAAGGAGTGCCATTGCTGAAACTGAAAGCGGTGAAAGCATGGAAATTTAAAGAATATTCCGATAAATTATTTTGAACTTTGGAATGATGATTGCTCCTAAAAAATAAAACTAGAATATTAGGCTATTTTTAGTCACAGTTAATTTGGACTTGTGGCCAAGTAATAATTACAATCCAGTCATATATAGTCAGCGTAATAATAACTCACTGCACAAAGTCGGCAACTGTCTTATTATTTCGCCAAATAATAACAAAAATTTCACAGTTCGCAATAATAAAATTGGCAATCAAGTAAGCGCTATGGTTTGTCGACACCAGACTCTCACGATACGGTTTAATTTAACCTCTGTTTGTCTTTCATACATAAACATGCGTATGAGTCTAGCAAATATTGGCGCCAGCATGGCGTTGTTGGTGGCTTCGCAAGTTAAACATACTTTAGGTTTCCTAAAATAATGTTGAAAATAAGAAAACAGATAGTTAAACTTTCCGCTTTGAAAATGTTGGTTGGTGTGTGTGTGTTTGTTCACTTCATCGATTGGATTTATTTTGCTTAACATATGCAAAGCACTTTCAGGCAAACAAACTCCTCAATGCAGGGATAAGGCAAAGGCAAAGGCGAAGGCGAAACTGGAGTGGTTTTTGCTCAGGCAATATTTGTCTAAATGTAGTGTGTGTCGCCTGGGGTTGATGCTGTTTGTGAACTGCGGCTGCAGCTTAGACTGAGTCGATGGGATCGAAGCAAAATGGATGTGCACGTGACATGCAAACTTTGTACTTCAACAATTGTCCAAGTCCATGTTCAAGTCCAGGCTGCTTTGCTGCTGTGCTCTGCTGCTGCTCTGATTTGCATCGCATAAAGCAAAGAGGAAATTAAAAAGCAAAACTCGCCTCGTCTCCTTTCCCCATGAGTTTTAAAATGTCTGTTTGCTTACTTGTACGCCGTTTGTTTTCCCATGTGCGCGGCACAAAGACGCAAAGGAATGCGAAACAATACAACAACACTTTGCCAACGTGCCTCTGCATTGCTTGTGATATATGTACTGCTGTGATTTTTGTTTTGTTGTTAGTACGGCAACACTGGCTTCTGCTGTTGTTGTTTATGATGCGAGTGCTGCCACTTCTGCCTGACGACTGCAGAGCAGAGAGCATCAATAGTTTGTTTCTTGCTGTTTGACTTTGTTGTCTTGGGCGCTGTACTACATGCAGTTGAACAGCGACAGCAATTTGTGTTTATACTTGTTATTACCTTAACAGTTGTGCTTGCCAAGAGAAGCGCCTTGAACTCAACTCGACTCCCGTGTCTTGCCACCCAGACTGACGTCTGACAAAACTTCTCCATCTATTATTCGTGTTTGTCAGCATTCCAACTCGATTATCATATAACATCAAATTAACAACCACTGACATTTGTTCTGCTCTCAGTGTTGTCTTGTGCTGTTGTGTGCTGTTGTGTGGTGTTGTGTTGCGTTATTACTGTTGTCGGTTTAGTAAATGCAATGACTTTTATTAAGCCAACTTTGTCTTCATTTTATTTCGCTTTGCTTTTGTTTTTGTTTTGGTTTTGGTTTTGTTTTTGTTTGTGTGGCGTATGCAAAATGTGATGGCAGCAATTTGTATTTTCGTTTTTATAGCATAATAAAACAAAGACTTGAACAACTCCGATAATTTATGCACTTTTTGCAGCTGAGTTTATATTACTTTGTTATTGTTTGGCTTCAAAGTGTATTTCACGTTATTGCATTGTAGATTTTTGTGCATTTTTTTTTTTTGCTTACTTTTTGTAAACATATTTATTGGTGTATTTTAAAACAATTCAACAATGTAAATGTATTCAAATTTTGGTAGTTTAAAGCAGAAATAAACGGCAAATTGTGTGGGTTCCTTTATGGATTTTCTTTTCTACTGTTTATGTTGTGGGTTGCCTCAAGTCAATGAAGTAACAGATTTATTTCATTAATTATATCCGCAAATTAAAGCATATTTCAACAAACAAGTACTTCAGCTGCTCAAGAATATTATAAAACTTTGCTGCACAAAGTTGTTGAAGTCAACGATGTTAAACCAATTTCATTTAACGCAAAAAAAAAAACAAAGAAAAAAAAAACAAAGAAAAAAAAAAATATATATAAAACAAATAAAGACAAGGCCGAAGTTTTGTTGCGCTACAGCATTATTTTTTATGCTTTTTAAAAATTTCAATTTGTTTTAGATTTCATATTTTCTATGTTTTCTATGAATTTTTCTATCAGATACGCGCATATAATTTTCCTTACTAAGGAAAGTACTTACAAATGTTGGAAAACTTCCAACAATGGCTTAAGAAAGACTTAAAAATAAAAATGGCGGGTCTTGTTCATATATATTGAAATAGTACGACTGATATTCCTTCATATTGCTTCGTGTGATCGAGCGTGCTTAGAACATGTGCTTATTTGTTATATAGTCTTAAATTGCTTGCAAACTTCATTACAAAGTAAAGTAGTAATACACTTCGCAGCGTAGAAAATATAAAAAAGGGCAATAAAGCGGAAATGTATAATGCTTTTGTACGATGGTCATTGGCGTGTCGTAGCAAAGCGTCCCTTTTTTGATAACTGCTTAGTGGTTTTCTTTAAGCGAATACAACTTCAGTCGAACTTAAGTGAACAATCGCTGATATCTGCTGCATGTCGAGGAAGAATTTAGTCCGTTGCGTCTGTCCAAATGCTCGGCAAGTTAATGCGTTTTATCAATTGATTTCTATCAAACAAAGAAACTTTGAGGCCAAGGCAATGAAGGCGTTGAAAATAAATTGGATTTTGCTCTAAACACGCCATGTTGAGACAAGCCGAGCAAGTTGAATGTATCAGACAGCAGCGCATAAATTAGTTGCTTACTTGCTTGGCTGGTTTGTTTTTGTTCTGTTCTTGTTCTTGTTCTGTTCGGTTTTGTTTGTTTGTTTTCCTAGTCTGCTTTCAGGCGCGCACTTTTGTTCAATACACCGGAGAGCAATCAAACGGAAGTAATACGAAAAGCGATAAAATTTCTCTGCTTAAGCATGAACGTATATTAATTGAAATTTACTAAATCGGACAGCGCGGTGAGTGCTGCAGCATATTGCGGCGCGGTGCGGTGCGGTACTGCGGTTTGGCTCGGACATACTGCGCTTTTGTAACGTGTACTAAATAATGTGCTTTATAGCAGCAGCAAGTTAATTAAATTGAATTATTTAACTTTATTATGTGTATTTCCGCACAGCCTATGAAGGAAACCAGGCCGTTGGCCAACGTTGGTTCAAGGCAGTGGAAAGTAACATTCTTAATGATGCGTGTGTATTAGTTGAATTTGACTGGCCTATTTAACGAAAATTTATCACCAATATTGCAATTGTTTACTTCAATGAAAACACTTTTTATTTATTTTATTTTAATAATATAATTTAATTTGAAACTATTTTTTTTATATATTTTTTTTTTAACATGAATTCACATTTATAAATTATTATATGACACAGATTATTGCATTTTATAAATATAATGTATCTTAAGTAAGAGACTCGAAGAAGTGAATACATATTAAGAGCATACAAAGTTTTAACGTTTTCAAATACTTAGCAGTACAATTGTTTATAAATATTTTAGTTAAATTTACTTGTACATAAATATTATCTGCTTTTCCGAAGGTACAACTCTCAAATATCAGGGATATATCAAATGTATGTACAATAAAAATCGTTAAGTTATTTTAGTATGGTAACGTCGTAGATTAACTATGCACAAGTAATTGCAATATGTAAATTTAATTATTTATAATTAATGCGCTTATGTACAAGATTTCAAGCTAAGCTTATGTCATCACGCATACGCACCGTCAGCCTTTAGTTCCCTAAGACGCGCGTATGCGCAATATTTATTTTTTTGTATACGCCATTTTGGTTTCACTTTTCACATTCATTTGCATTGAAGTAGCTAAAAATTTATGTATAAAAATAAAAAATAAAAAAAAAACGCTGGTCATCTTTCCCAACTGGCAATCACACACTGACATCCATGTACTCCAAACGCACCGTTTTACGCCGACCTGCATGCGCGCCGCGGAGCATTACAACCGCCCGGGGCTACAACTGCGTGCGCTTGGCATTGCTGCCACTGGCGCCGCTGCCGATGCCACCGGTGGCATTGCCTGCATCGGCATACGAATAGGCCGGCGTCTCCATGACCAAGGGATGACAGATCTCGTATACGGGTACCTTCAGACTTGACTTTCGGACCCCCAAGCTGCTTTGCGAGCTCGAGCTGGGTCCGAACGAACGTCATCTGGGATCGTGACTCAAGTCGGAGTGATGCATTTCGCTCTCGTCGCCGAACGAATGCGCCGCGGCGCTGGGCGTTATGCTCGGCGTACGGCCGCGTATACGTATGGCAGACATGTCGGAGCCACGGCGTGAGTTCTTCAACGAGACGCTTTTCCGCGAGCAGAAGCAACGGCAAATGATGCGCTTGAAGGCGAAGCGAAAGTCCTTCGAGAAGAGCGCATAGATCATGGGATTGACGGCCGAATTGCAGTAGCCGAGCCAGAAGAGTACCGAGAAGAGCAAAGGATCGATGCAATTCTCGCAAAATGGCCGTATGATGTACATGGTGAAGAAGGGACACCAGCAGAAGATGAACATGCCGACAATAATGGCGAGCGTCTTGGCGGCCTTTGTCTCCATGCGGAAGCGTTTCACCTGTGCCTTGATATTGCGCCGGCCCATCTTCTTGTTCGGCCGGCCGCCGGGCGCCTGCTGAAGCGGATGATGCTGACTGCTGATGTCGCTACAGTTCGACTGGCGACGCGACAAGTCGGGCAACGCTTTGCTCACCTGCAGATAACAGCTGCTGCCATGATGCTGCCGATAGAGTTGGCTCTCGGTGCTGTCACGGCCGTTCGAACCGTTGCTGTAGTGCACCGCAAAGAGGGCATTGCCCGTGCCAGACGGCCGCCGCTCCTGGTGATCGAGCGCCAGCTCGGCAATGTTATCGCTCGATGGATACGAAACGGATATCTTGATCTTATCGTGATGATGATGCATGCGACGCGTGGCATACTTGGAGAGCCGCTCCGGCGAGGGTGTGCCCAGTGTAGTGGTAGTGCTCTGTGTGCTGCCGTTGCTGTGCATGGAGTCGTGCTGATTCGAGCCGCGACCACGATGTATACGCAATGTAAGACGCTGCTCCTCGAAGCGTGAGCCGATGCCCTTGGAACCTGTTGCGCGCATAAAATGGAAAAATCAAATTAGTTGCAGTTTCACTAACAAGTGGGTAAGGTGTCTCGTTGCAGAGCAGAGGCAAGAGGCAGTGGCAGAAATAAAGCAACCTAAATAGTAGTAATGCTATGCCTGTTTGTATATCGACAGTTGCCTACCTTTAGGCGCGGTAGCTTGCCGTCGCTTGGTTTGCCGCCGTATGCACTCAAGAAAATTAAACGCACAATTATGCAAATGCCTTCTAATAATCGAGCAAAGCACTCAGCACAGTCGCCTTTCAAGGCAAGCCATGAGTTTTAACATATTCTTTCACTCATTCACTCATTCACTCTCTCTCTCTCTCACTCTCTCACACTGTTTGACTCATTCATTTTGCTTATTTGTGCTATAATTTGGCATTGTAATTACATTTACACGCTCACGCATCTTAAACTCGCTCGCTCACTCAACTCGCTCAAAGCGCACTTTATTTCATTAACAAACTCATACATTTGCATAATTCCATATGCATGTAAATGTATATTTAAACGTATGTTTGACACTTCTTTGAGTTGCTGCGCCCAAGCCACCAGTAATGAATAATAATAATAACGTTGTGCTTGCGCCTTCGCTGCTGCCACTCAAACAACATATGGCAAGGTGAACTCTTTCGGCGCCTTTGTGTGGCAACTTGTTGTGCCTTTGCCTCAAATTTACTACATTAAGTGGCAAGCAAAGTGTATGCGTGCTTTTTTTTTATGTGAATTTGAAATTCTTGTTCGACATTGTTCAACTTTTATTATAATTTATTTAAAGCCGCGCCTGCTTTTCAGACTCGTAGCGCCGTGCGTAGTAGACTCATGTTATCTTGGGCGGCCACTAACATTTCTGTTGTTGGTTGAAGCACACTTGTATGTATATAATATACTTGTTTGCCAGCACGGTTTATGCGGCTTGTGTGCGAATCTGTTTTGAACCGTTGTCGGTTTTGTGCCAGTCTGACCGTTTCTACGCAAGCTGGCTGAGGTCAAAACGTGTTGTTTTTTTTTTTTTTTGTTCAGCACAATGACCAAAAGCTAACAAGCCGCAGACTGAAATTTAATACCGTAATGAAACGTAACAAAACGTATGCCATACGGCTGTCATACAAACGGATGGATGGATGGATGGCTGGATGAATGGTTGGATGGACAGTCAACCGGAAAGACGGACAAGGTTGGTTGGGTCAAGACCTGCCAGTCAGTCAGTCAAGTTGCCAGCCAGCGGGTCAGACACAATCAGACGCACAAATAATATCAATAAAGTAGGACAACAGCGCGGCACATATGTATGTGTGTGTGTGTCGCTGGTCTTGATAAATAGCCCGTCGGGAATGCGAAAATCATCAAAGTAATTTTTTTCTGTTAACAATTCGTATGTTTGCTATAGTTTGCCTGCGCTTAAATCGGTAATTTTCGCCGATTTTTTATTTGTTTTTTATTTTTTGTTGTTGTTTCGTGTTAGTGTTGAGTTGCTTTAAACTGGGCCCAAATGTGTCTGTCTGTGTTGCTTAAATTGTTTGTCCATGGATTCTTGCAAATTTATATACACATTTATTTTGTTTTAAATTCACATCGCTTAAATATTATTATTTTTGTATAGATTTGTTTTTTTTTTTTGCTTTGTTGATTTGATTTGATTTGATTTGATTATGAACCATTTTGATTTTGATTCAATTGTTTGTCTAAGCATATTTAATAAGCCTTAATTTGTAAATATTGTTTTGTAATTTTATGTTAGTTTAAGTTAATTTTGATTTGTTTTTTGTTTTTGTTTCTGTTTTTGTTTTTTTCTTTACTTGTATGTTAGTATTTGCTTGTTTATCTTTAACATTTAACTTAGCTAAGTAAATTCATAAAAATTATTGCCATAAAGTTACAACATCGTTCAATGAATATTTTTCTGAAAAGTTACTCATTTAAGTGGGTGTGTGTGTGTGTGTGTGCTGAACAACTGTTAGCCGTTGACGAAAACAGCTACACAATACAAAAGTACAAAATATATGTAATGTATCGCTGCCTCTATTGTTGTTGTTGTTGTTAGACTACGCGTCCCTTGCAGAAGCCGCCACGACGCACGCGACCCACAGAATCGCCTTGCTGCTGGTGCTGCTGCCGTTGCTGTTGTTGCTGTTGTTGTGGCAGTGATGCAGTGCGTTGCAGCGGACTTGCCGGCGACTCGTAGCTGGCCATTAGTCAACTGAATTCGACGCCATCGACGCCATCATCCGAGCAGCCTGAAATCGTCTTGTGGAACGTCGCGGGCGCCATCAGTGCACGTGCCGCAATCATTTGGAAATTCTCGGATGCACGGAAACCGCTGCGCGTGCAGACGCAACGACAGACGATGCGCTTGAAGGCGATGCGAAACTCATTCGAGAAGAGCGCATAGATGACGGGATTGATCGCTGAGTTGCAGTAGCCGAGCCAGAAGAGCACCGAGAACACGGTCGGCTGTATGCAATTCTCGCAGAAGGCGCGTATCAGATACATCGTGAAGAAGGGCAGCCAGCAGACAATGAAGCCGCCGACGATTATCGCCAGCGTCTTGGCCGCCTTCGTTTCCATGCGAAAGCGTTTCACTTGAATTTTCACGCTGCGTTTGCCCGCGCGTTTCTTATCCCGCGTGGACATATGTGAGCCCGTGTCCGTGTCACGTTGCAACGTGCCGCCGGCGCTGCCCGCATCGAGATTGAACGTGGTCTCGCCAATGTCGAAGAGGCTGGTCTTGAATGAGGCACGCCGGCCATTAATGAGCGATGTCTTGCCATAGGCGCCGCTGCCACCGCTATTGACGACGGCATAGTGTGGCGTCTGTGACGCTGGCGGCGAGTTGGCGCTGTGCGACTCTAAGACATTCTCGGACGATGGAAAGGATACCTTGATGGCGACTTTCTCGTGCCGTTGGCGGTTCACGCGCATGGATGTCGCACGCTTCGGCGTGCTCAGCTGGCCGGCCGTGTGTTGCAGCGGATACGCTTCGTCCGCGCCGCCGCCACCGCCACCACCGTTGCTGTTCACGCTCAACGTCGAGGACATGGAGTGCACGGAGAGCGGCGTGCGCTGCGGCGTGCTGCACGGTCGTCCGCGGTGTATGCGCAGTATAAGCTGCGATTCGTCCACACGATTGGTGCCCGACTCACGGGGACTGCCTGCAATGATTATGGGTAGCTCACACACGCTTAAGTACGCTTTTGTTTTTGCTTTATCAATTCGGTAATTTGTGTCATTCAAAAAACTGAGATTGTAAACAATTACTTAGGTGAAAAAAATTTGAAGAAAATATTCGAAGTTTGCAAAAAAGGTTTTACAACAAAAACGGACTTGTCATACATACAACTGTGGTAGTGTAGGTAAGTAGAAAGGATTAAAAGGAGTAACAAAATATTTTTGTCCAGTTCGCAGTTTGCTATTGGATCGGGTGTGTATTCAAATGCAATGCAATTCAGCTACAGGAATCATTCTGAGCTAAGTTAAGAGGTTTATTATTAGTTCAACAGAACTTACATACATTGTGTCTTAATAGTTACTTGTTTAATTACTTCTGTGTGTGTGTGTCATGAGTCTTATGATTTGTGCAAGTACATTTGTGTTCATGATTTGCATAACCCGCCAATAGCAAATGTTGACGAAATGGCACTTGTGTTATGCCAATAAGACATTAAAACTACGCAAGTAACAAATATGTATATGTAAGTGTAAGAACATTTACTTTGCATAAACGAGCATGAATTTCATTCGACACGAATTATATTTACTTGTTTCTGGTCTGCAGTCGTTGTTGGCATTCTTGTGCTTTTTTCAACACGAAAATACATAATTTAGTTGAGAAAAGCAAACAAATTGCAAATACACAAATCCACTTACACAAGCATTTTTGTTTTTTTTTTTTTTGGTATTTTAGAAAAATTTCAAGAAGAAGAAATTACAAATGTAGAAATTTAGCAAAAATGCGGACTTGACGATCGGCTTAAGAAATGTTTGGGCAGCAATGGTTTTTGTACGAGTAAAAAAAAATGTTGCATACTTTGAGGGCTTAATTATTTTACTGATTTGTATTTGTTTAATGTGCGAAAAATTGAAAAGACAAAATACAATTTAATTAAGATAAATGCGATTATTGAGAAATCAATAAAAAAAATAAATGACTGCTTGAGAAATATTATGCTCAACAGACTATTTTACACGTGTAAACCAAAAGGAATTATTGGCAACTTTAAAAAGCAGCTCGTCAAGTCGCTGAGTTATAATTGTGTTGCGCTACGTGTTAAAAGTCTGTTTCATACATTTGATTTGGTTTTGGTTTGGGTTTTGGTACGCAATTCACAACATACAGATTTGAAAAACAAATTTGATATTTATAAAAATAGACACGCATTTCCAATGCCATTTGTGTATATTTATATGTCTTTAAGGCTGAATGTGTATGAGTGTGTGTGTTTGTTTGCGCATATGCTTGTATGAGTTGAGTTGTCGCGCGATTGGCGCTGTGTGTCTGTGTTTGCAGCGCGCGCCTTGGGAAATAAACGATTTGTATAAATGAATGAATGAATGTTTGAACGAATGTAAGCCAATACCGTTTTTTTTATTGCAGTTGCGTTGTTGTTGTTGTTGCTTATGTTTATGTTTTGTTTGTGTTCTATTACTTTGTCGTCAATTCAAATCAAGAAATGTAAATTTGATATTTCAGATATGGAAATAATTCATTGTTATGTGCGTCGGCGTCAGTTAACCTTTGTATGCTTGGGTCTGAGTGAGTGAAGTGAGCGAAGTGTGTCTGTCTGTCTGTTGTCCCTGTGTATTTACACATAAATACATATATTGATTATTTATAAAATTATAATTTGTTTATTGTATTTTTATGAATACAAATACAAATGCATGTGTGTGTGTGTGTTGTTTTTTTTAAATATAATATTCATCTGCCAATTAAAGTAAATTGTGTCATTGTGTCCAGTTGCATTGACGTTGGCGTTTGTTTGCATCGCTTTTGGCCAACAGTAATTAATTTTGTTGTTCACAATTTGCGCTCAATTTGCGGCATTTATATTATTATTGTTATATATTAAATGCATTTGTTTAATTATATTAAATATTTACTTAACTGAATTGCAATTAAATGAGTTCAGCTCTTTATTTAAGTGTGCGACTGTCTTCCGTTTGTTTTCACTGAGCAAATACACATTTTTTATGCGTTTTCATTGCTTGCATACATTATTTTTATAGCTACCTATTTAAATATACGCGAAATATTTAACAATTTTAAAGGATGCAATGCTTGTCGTGAAATATGGGCGGCGCCTAGTTGCCATATGGCTACACTTAAATTATTTAAAGTCGACTTGTGGTAAGCTTATTCGAAAATAGGCGTTGGCTTATTGGAATTTCGGTTGACCGTTTCGAGTTTTTTGTGCAGCGCCAAGTTTATCTGATCAGCTTGCAGAACACCTAAATGTCAACAGTGCCAACGCGCCGACTTGGTATATAAAGGACGAGCATGTGCTGGTGCACAAGAGTGGCCTGATTGCAGGCGTCGTGCATGTTAATTCACCTTCACTGTCGTATTGAGACTGCCGGCAAGGTCACGGCGAAGAACGCGTCGAAAAAGTTTCTAAGGCTGCGAATTGTTGACATAAGGCCATGGTCAGAGGGCTTAAATTTTAAAAATAGTCACACGTAAACAATGACTGTGCGACGTCACCGTGGGGCCGAAGGGGCAAAGTGTGGAAATTTTGTACGTTTTTAACTTGAAACTAGATTACCTTTTTGCAACTTAGAACACGTAGTGAGTGAGCATGTGAATGATGATTGTTACATACATATATGTCACACCCTGTATTGTGTCACGAAACGCTCTCAGGCAACTGCCGATGTTGCCACAGCGATAATGTGTGTCGCGCCCCACTAACCGTTGAAACGCGTGAGAGACGACAACAAAACGAGCCAACAAACAAAGCATACTTCAAGGCGTCTTGTTTTAGTCGCTCCAGCCTGCTAAGTGGACGTGTGGGTTTCGCTGTGTGTGTGTGTTCTTTGCTAGTGAAAATCTGAATAACGTTAAAAATAAAGTAACGACGTCATCATCATCACCGCGTAGACGGGTGCGGGCGGGTGAAAGCCAATCAGCCACAGCGTAAACATGGACAAACACTGTGCTCAAAACTGCGGCCTATGCCTCGCATAATCTACGATGCTGAACTTTTCATGCGCATTCATGTCAGTTACACCTACTTATGATTCATAAGGCTACCGTCGACCAAACGAGGGAGTGGAGAAATAAATGACGCCGGCAAAAAGTTTTATCTGACAATGGCAAAGATTGGATACTCTTCACACAAGCCCCACCCCCCCGTTTGCACAAACTTTCTATGAATGTTTATGCACGTTCATACCTCTAATAGTCCGTAAGATAAATCATTTTGCTGCAGAGGGGATGCTTAAGTAGCTAAGCACCACCACACAAGTCTTTAGCTCTTGTGGTTTTTAAAATCAGCAGTTTGCGCAAACAGACCGCCAGTCGAACAAATGTAGCGCGGCTTTGCTTGACCCTATGAGCGTTTTTATTTACATGTAATGATATATTATTTTGCTCCCTAGATGTATGTATTATAGATTGGCAAAGTGTTAATATAATATCACTTTTTGTCTATATTCCAATATCTGCTTTTCTATCTATCACTGATCTAGATTCAAGGCTTAGGATTTCGTTATCGATAGTGGAGAATAAAAAAAAGTCTCAATATCGTTTTTGCAGATTAAAATATTTAAGAGTTCTAACTTTACTATAAACACTTTGAAGATTTTATTTTTCGTGTTCAGTTTCTTTATAACAATGCTTCACTGTTTTTGCATACCATGTTAATATGCAAAGTATATAAATGTAATTTGCTTTAGGCAAAATGTATGCTTTCAATTGATTTTTCTTTAACTTTTGTTCTGCGCTCGAATTCGAGTTCATTTCGAAGCCCAAACTTGCCGCTTTCTATTTGTGCGTTATACAACAAGTTGGTTATTAGCTGTACAATAACCCCTAATATTCTTTGGTTACCTGTTATTTCGCAGTTGTTCATAAATTATGGATTTTGGTCATTATATTGTCATTACGGCAACTCACATAAGTGAGCGAAATATGGCAGGCCTGCGAGCACACTGGCCACCTTAACTATGCCATGCCCAGAAATACGAGTATACTAGACAAGTCCAATTACATGCACGCGGCCTTGTCATATTTGAAGGTGAAGGTGAAGGGTGTTTGGCATCGAGTATCGATTAAGTTTTCATTGTTCTTGTGTAACTCGTGCGTTACTCATTGAACATGTAAGTAATTTTAAAGATTATTATATTTAATTTGAAATGAAAGTTCTCTGTAGGCAACAAAGCAAAAAAATGTATACTTGGAAAATATATAATCTGTGCTCAGCGAGCTGATCAAGCGGAAGCTTCACGTAGTATTTTATTATCTTTGTTGTTAGCCGAACCATTTTTATTTGATTTTTGCTCTAATTCATTAAACATTTTTCTGAATTTGGGACAACATTTGTTGATAAAAATATAACGATATAGCTGTGCACATTAAATTAAATCTTGGTTATATATAAGTTCGAATTAGAGAAGTCAACTGAGTAAATATAAATAAAAAGAGGCTCGAATGGCACCGCCCACGTGGGTCGATAGAGTCCTATTATTTCTTTCGTTATACTAACAAAAATTTCAAATAGTTTTTTTTATTAAAAATGTTGGAAGCTTCTAACTGAGTTCCTGAGATTATCACGAAGCTTTAAAAAAGTGAAATCTTAAACTAATGAGATCCCGAGTTATAAGACTTAAATTAAATAGTTTTATTGGCTAAAAGTATGTTGTATGTTACAATAAACTTAAAATTATGACTTGCTTAGTTAACTTAGTTAAACTAACAATTTCAAAGTTCTTTGGGAGTACTAAACTATAAAAAAAAATACATTTTTTAATGTCGACGCCAATTTGCTGTTTAGTGTCACGAGTGTTGAACATAAAATGAATGCTTAAAAATGAGTTATTTATTTATAGTAAAATTGTTTCAGTTGTTTGTTTTTTACATATGTATGTATTTTACAGTTATACGAAACGGTTAAAGTTGACAATTCACAAATGGTCCATAAACAAATTCATTAGAAAAATTATGTTAACAATTGAGTTGTGTGTAATGCGAGTTTTGAGTTTTGAATACGAGTATTATTGACAAAAGAACATAAAAATGTTATAATGATGAGAACAAATGTGGTTGGACAATTTTTACTTACAACATTCGACTGAAATTTGTTATTTGAATTGTCACTATGACAGACAACATGAGGAGCAAACGTTTTCAACAATGCTACACGATTAGATTTGAGAAGTATTAAGAAAAAATTTGTAAATTTATAAGACTTAGAAAAAAGGTTGAACATATCATAATAATAAACTACTGATTTGAGAGACGACACGTCACTAATGTACTATAAATCTAGTAGAATTATTTATAATGGAAGAAGACATGTTAAAAAAATTAATTGTTTAATTTTTGTTTTAATTTGTTAAATGAACTAAGACTAATTCAATGTTCAATTCACTACACAAACGTTGAGAGATTGTGTAAAACGAACAGGTGAACGAACAAATCCAAAAATTATAGAAAAATGGTGTTAAAGTGTTTCAAAAGTGTAACTACTGATTATTTTTTTTTATTTTTTGTTGTTGTTATTTGTAATGAAAAATTTGTACTCACCTTTGGTTGTTTTGAAACCTTGGTTGATGGCGCGTGTCGTGCGCACAGCAGCACGGTAAATGCGCCAGTAGAAGAAGAGCATCACAAACATGGGTATGTAGAAAGAGCCCAGCGCGGAGTAGAGCACATAGCCACGATCGTTGGTTAGCTCACACTTCCATGGGCATGGCGGTGGCGGACCGATGGTCACGTACTGCGGCGCCGACAAATCTTCGTATGAGGGCGGTGACGGCGACGATGACGGTGATGTGGGTGTTTCCGTTGTGCCGTCACTGAGTGAGGATATTGCAACGGTATCGTGTAATGCATCAAATGTGTCATCGAGTGGCGCAAAGCTGGGATCATAGGGATTATAGGAACTGCCGGCAATCAATGAGGCAGCGTCCGTATGCAGACCTTGTGCTTCTTCTGCTTTCTGAGTTGTTGACTGTTGCTGTTGTTGTTGCTGTTGTTGTTGTGGTTGTTGTTGTTGCTGTTGTTGAGGTTGTAAATGCACAGACGAAGCTGTTGTTGCATAATAAAGCGTATAGTTTCCCCTTGTGTAAGTCGGTTGCTCAATGGGCTGTGCCAAAGTACGAAGAACGAAAGAACGAAAAGTGTTTTTTTTACTAAAAAATTAATGCAGAGCGCATATATACTTATAAAAATAAATGACATTCATTAGCAGATTGCGCATGCAGCGCATAAAAGCGTCGCTAAAGCCGGTTTGCTAATGGCTTGCGGTTTAATATGATGCGCAACGATTGGCCGATTCCACGAAAGCGAGAAATGTATTGTATTTGCTTGAAGTGCGCTATCAAATGTCTGGAGATGCGTTCGACTAAACAGTTATTTTGATATGCCAAATACTTAAAATTCTGCGCACAAAACACAACCGACAAAATAATGTATGGCAAAATCGCATTTTTGGCTCATGACCAATGAAACAACTTAGCAGTGCGGCTGACAAAAATGTAGATGAGATGACTTGCCGCTGCTGTCGAGTCATTGCCACACACACACAATAAGCCAATAAAAATGCAACTAAAAGGTATCTTTGCCAAGCATATTCAACGACGCGTTATGCATAAAATTTGTAGCACAGCTGCCAACAGCGCAAAAGGATAACGAGCAGAGTATGTGTGGCACACACACGACTGCGCACTTCAAACTATGAGTGAAATGATATACGGGAATTAATAATAACAATATATTGTACGTTCTTCGAAGGCAGCAGCGACTTATTTTAAAATGCTTTCGCTGAATCGGCATTCATCAGCTCGTTGAATTGAAGACAACAAGAGCTTTTGCCAGTGGCGGCAACGACAATAAAGGATATGAGGATATGAAATGAAAAGCGCACGGTGTACATTAAATAAAAATAAATGCGTATGTGTGTGTGTGAGTGTGTATAAATACGAATGTTTGTAGAAAAATGTGCTGTCGTCATATGCGGCAGATAAGCGGAGCAGCAGCAACAGCTTCTTCCGTTGCTGCAGCTTCTGTTCTCGCTGTTGCTGCCGATGTTGCTGCCAATGTGCCAAAACGAAAATAAATTGAATAAATACGCGCTTTACAAAGCATGAGGTGAAACCATGGCAGCTAACAGGAAGTCAGACGTGCAGTTTGCCAGGCCGGGCCGGCAGAGAGCAGGAAAATCGATATAAGCTGCTCATAAATCCACTTTCAATAAAGGCGCATTTAAAGATGGCATAGAGCCTCTGTTAAGGCACGCAGCTTGATGAAGGGATAATACAGTTTGCACTGAAAGTTGCTGAGTCATTATGTGTGTTGTTGCTGCAGCACGATATGTATAACGGCACTTGCTACTAGTATTTCACTGGCCAGTCTCATGATTACAAATAATTCACGCTTTATTTTATTAAAGTGCACCGACTAGCCATTGTGGAGCGAGCGAGTGAGCGGTTGCAAGAGGGAGTCAACTGCAAGTCATTTGTAAGCAGACAACAAATTATGTATTTGCGTTAAGCACAAGTAGCGCAAGCAAGTGTAAGTAACATGTTAGCATGAAGTTGTTGTCGGCAGAGGAGCGACGTTGTTTTGTTGTTGTGTAATTAAGTCACCGGCTTGCATTTGTGTATTATTAAACACATTACACACACACAATTATGGGTTTGTATGTCAAACTTTTGAAAAGTTGTTTAATTGACGCATTTAACTTGAAACCGTTGGAGAGCCTTTTTGATTCTTTGATGATTCAATTTCGATAAATTTAACTTGGTCCTCAGGCAATTTCAGCTAACGAACAAGGCTCTGATTACTCAATAATAAAGTGCTACACATAAATTCAACAAGCGACAATTGCGTTAATAATCATAAAACTTAAAATAATCATCATCATATGCCGAGCATGTAATAACGCAAAACAAATACTGAAATATTGATGGGCTTTCGTTATCGTTGCATCGCCAGGCAAGCTCGACTTTACGACTTGTGTTACGGCCATTTTGGCACAAATAAGCCAAATGGCAAAACAAAAATAGCAACTTTGAATTCGCTCAAGTCTTCTTCTTATGTGTGTTGTGTGTTTTGTATCTTTTTGTCGGACATAGCGATAAATCATTTGTGTATTTGTTTTAGCGCATATCTTTTAAGTGAGGTCAGCTGAGCGTACAAAAGTTTTCAATTTGTATTGCATGAAAGTGTTGTCTTACTTGAACTTAAGCAACTTTTGCTCACCTTTTGATCCTTCCAGCCTACGAGCGGTGGAAAGCAAATGACAAACGAAAGCACCCAAATGCCGGCTATCAAGCACTTGGCCTTCTTCGTTGACATTATGCTCGGATAGGTGACGGGTCGGGTTACGGCGACATAACGGTCCAGCGAGATGGCGCACAAATTCAAAATGGAGGCGGTGCACATCCAAACGTCGACGGCGAGCCAAATCCGACACCAGACATCGCCAAAAATCCAAACCTGTGTAAACGAAAAGTAGAGTTTCAATAATCAAAAGCATTGTACAATAATTAAGTTGTCTGTATCGATAAAACTATAATAATATATTAAGCATACGCCATGTTGTCGACTGTCGACTGTCGAGGCCATCGCTTAGCAATGTCGCTTATGTGTAGGACAAACAATTGGCAATCATTTGGCAGCTTAGCGGCACATTTGGCAACTCAAAGCTGCTTAAATCGTTGTTTATATGGCAGCGCACAAATGAAATACTTGGCAGTGTTTTTCAATACATACATACATACATACCTTAAAGACTTCCCATGTCGCTGAGAAGGGCAGCACGGCAAGGCCCACGAGCAAATCGGCTACGGCTAAGTTAACAATGAAAAAGTTCGTAACACTACGTAATTTGTTTGAACAGAAGACGGCGGCGATGACGAGACAATTGCCGCCAATAACAAGTACATTGATAAATTCGAGTATGGCTAAGGAGATCAGATTCGCTGGTTCTGTCCATTTTACAGATTTAATGAGATTCTCGCACTCCGTTTCATTCATGGCGGTATTTCAGTGATGGGTGCAAGTGCGTATTTACCACCTGCAAATAAATGAGCACAAAACATCAAAAATGAACGTTGTTGATTTATGCATAAAAAATACAAAAAAAAAAAAAAAAAGTAAAAAAAAAAAAGTTGCCTATTTTTGGGCTCACTTGCAAATTAGTGTTGCCTCAGTGATTTGTGCGGACGATCATTAACGCGGAATTACACTTTGTGAGTTATTTAATAAAATAACAAAAACAAAATACAAAATACAAAAAGTATAAAGAATAAACAAACTGCCCAATTTGTTTAAATAAGCCAGGCTTTGTTGTTGTTGTTGTTGTTGTTGGCTTTGCTGCTGCGAGCCAAAAAAAAAAACACAGACTCAATGAAAAGAAACCAAAGCAAAAAGGTCAGGTTATCAGAGAAAAGAAGGAAAGCTAAATTAACGCAAATACGCAAAGCAATCTAAAAAGCTGAAATTACGTTAAAAAGATACCTACAACAACAACAACAACGAGCGAGACATAGAGCGCAGTAATAGGAGCCGAAGTGGCACAACAACAACAACGATGTCGACTTCACTGCCATCGTCGTCGTCGTCGTCGCCATTTGAGGGTTGAGCGAGTCAAAAGTCGCCAGAGGCTTCGTTGGTCAGGGTTGGCTCGGCTTGGGTTCTGGTTCTGGTTCGGCGCTGGCGTTGGCATTTGCGGCTTTTGTTGTGGCACCCGGCAAAAACGCTCTCGGCTACTGACTATTCTAATTTGAAGTTGTGCCAAGAATTTCCTGTTTGTTAAATTCAACATAATTCAACACAAAGCGCTACAAAAAAAAAAAAACAAACGCTTCTAAAATTTTTGCAACTGACAAGCAAATCTCATTAAGTTTTCGCATAAGCGATTTCATAATTTGAGTCCGACAAAGTGCCGACAGCATGTTTGCCTAATTGTTTTGTAAGCTCAACTGTAGCAAAAAGCAAAAATACCAACGCACACACACACACACACAAGCGGCCAAAGTGTAAGTTTTAAGTGGCAGAATGCATGTACGCCGCCATTAAAAATATACGAAGTGTGAGAGAGCACAGCGGAAATGCACAAATGGCAGATTTCAAATAAAACAAGTTTGCGTGTGTAATTGAAAGTGAATTGTTGTTGTTGGCTCATGTAATACGTAACCGGAATTGGCACGAATTGGCAGCGTATACAAATGTCGCAAGGGACTCACGTACACACGCATACACGGACACGCGAATACATGTTGGCTTACATGCGATCAGTCAATTGTTTTTTGCCTTTGCATTGCGTGTGCATATTAATTTAATTGCTGCAATTAATTACGTGCACAATAAATACAATTTACAGCAACAACAACAGCAGCAACAGCAGAGCACCCTCGAATGACTTCATAATGCGTCCATTCAATCAACTCATTGGGCGAGTAACTTAATTTATGAATGAAAACGTTCGCACTGAAAATGTTAATATGCTTAAATGGTTTTACAACGAAATAAATTAAAATTGTTATCCGCTTCAATAAATCGATTGTGTCGTTTTAACGTTATAAACGCACATTGAATGCGATTTATTGTTTCATTTTTTTTTTTAACGATCCGACATGTGACATTTGTAGCATTCATTAATGACAATTGGCATGAGTGCCAACATGTGCTTTAATAGATTCGTAATCGTCACTTAAGCCTTACTAGAAACATAAGTGTGCCATTAAAATGCAAATCCGCAACACTTCAAGCATTGCGTGCCTCATGTCGCATTCCCTTTGAGTTGTATTAGTTGCATGTTTTTTCACGCTCAAAGTAAATCAACTATTATATGTTTTAATAATACTTACATTTCCTGTCTCAAATAAAAACAACAACAACAAAAATTTGTTATTTATTTCGGCCAAAATTTATTATTATTATTCGAGAGCAAAGGTGCTTTTAATCTTTATAGCGAGGCGTTGCCTTAAGCTGAAATTTACATGTAGCCACCACTCAGACAATGACATGAATCAAACACCGTAATAATAATGTCATCTATCTGACATTGTATTATATCATATTTGCTACCCAAAATAAAAATTTACATAAATGGCATAATTTTAGTTGCGATAAAAGTTTCGTGTTTTTTTTTTTTTGGTTTAATAATTTTTATATAAAATATTCAAAACACGCAACGAATCGATTATATTCTGCTCGGAAACAAACAAATTTATAATGCCACAACACACAGACACACACATACATGCACAGAAATGTTCAACAGCGCCTTACAGTTGTCACATTCACAGTTGTGTGGCCAGCGTCGTTTTATTATGGATGGCGTTATACAGAGAAGTGATACCGAACACCTGCTCTGACATGCTCATAATCACACCCAAATGACGTAAGACAAAACTAAAAATAACAAAACCACAAAAAGCACGGCGTTCTTTTTGACTTTGTTGATATTTCTATGCCCTTGCAAAGGCTATCGAATTTATTTCAGAAAAAGGGCAAAGCCGCGATCATTTTCCAAACAGCAACATTCGCCTTGAAAGCATTGGCACATCTACTATGTTGACACTTATATTCTATACAGTTATTTCTGATTGATGCCTTACTATATAGGGTTTGTACTTTGGTAAACAAAACAGTTGCAGCCATGGTGTAGTGTATGCTTCACCCTCAGACAACGTATACCACACGCGATTCGCCTAAATGGCATTGTGCTCTGTCAAGAGGTCAAGACAAAAAACTTGGGGCTTATTTTGTTGACGTTTCGTGACGAAATTCTAAGTGCCTGTTGTGCCAAAATTAGAAAATTGTTCTGCAGCAGCAAATAGTTGAACCTACCTGGAAATATGATACCTTCATTCCTTCAAATGGCTTAGTTTATATTGACTTGAAAAAAGCATTAGAAAAGTAAGAAGGAAAATTCAGGGCACCGAACAAATTGATCGGAGTTGATTTCTGACTTGCATTCATGAAAATTGATAATATTAAATATCTTACAGGCTGAAGTCTTACTGTTATTGTTGTAATTATTTTGAAAATTTCAATTGAAAATTTAATCGAATTTAATAATTGAAGGCCGACCACAAAAATTCCTTTGTCTGAGTTGACTTCTTTTTTTGAGATTTTCAAAGAAATAATTTTGTGAATTTCTTTGAAAATCTAAAAACAAAATTCTCATTTATATATTGAAATGTGAAAATTGTTAGTTTAATTCTCCCATGTTGTGCGAACTGCGCTGTGATTTACTGCTGCCCATTTAATCATTAAATTGAAGCCTAATTAGGCGCTATGCAAATTATTGTACAGCCTTTGGCATTGATAGGCGTATCATTTTGATTTATTGAAGCACTAAAATTAAAAGATAGCCGCAGACACTTTGTTGATAAGAAACATTGCCGCTTGACATCGTTGAAGTCACTCTCGATTTATTGGTGAAATGGTGTTTGATGTTTGTTGTGCTCATTACAAAGATGTGTGAGTGCTTCAAACCAATACAAAGCACAAGCACTCACAGCCACGATGAGTTGGGCAACTCTCAATGTGTGTGAAGTGGCTGCGTTTTGCAAGGACGTCGATGTGTGTGTGTGCATGCGGTCGTTTTTGTTGACGCAACTAATGGACTCAGCAAATGAGAACTGCTTTTATTTTAAAACTTTAATTAACATTTTCCATTAGACTTCGGCGACAGCGTTTGATACATGCATACATCAATGCATCGTTTACTACAGAAGATCGTTTAAAAATTAAAATAAATAAATGTTCTACTGTGTGACTGTGAGGACCAGAGCGCTTTAAGTGCTTGCAGCTAAAATCAATTTGACTTAATATGTTTAGGTCAAAAGGTTTAACACCAACAAAAGTTAATTTACGCAAATATATTGCAGAGTCTAACAAAGTGAGGAAAACTGTGCAAACTAAATGATACCAACTTGGAAAGTAATTAAATAACAAGAAGCGAAAGTGTGAGAAAAGACTTCAAGGCACAAATTGCATAAACAAATGCGATTAGTTAGCTGCTGCAGCAACTGTTGTTGTGTGTTGCAAGCGCATATTATATATTTTTTATTGCATTTACATACAAGAAGCGAAACGAAAGGCAAGACAAGACACCAAAGGAGCCAGTGCTGACCGGACTTGATTTGACTTTGAAATAATGTCACAATTTCAAAAATAATCAAGATACGACGAATGCAACGAGAGCGACGAGCGTGACAAACGTTAATGAATGTCTGCTAAAAAATCTAATTATGAGCGCCAGTGACAAATGAAAGGCAATCAAATGAGTGGGGAGTTTGAGGCACAGGAAATGAACTCAGTCGAAACTACAAATCGAAGTTTTCTACAAAATGCTGCGAATTTAATATTGAATTTAGTTACATGCCGCACGCAAATGAGTTCAATTAAGCACGCCCGGCAGTCAAGTAAAACGGGCCAAAGAGCGGAAACGGCAGTGCTGCTGTGACATTATTTGGCTTAAGCAGCAACAGCAACAGCGGCCGAGCCGTGGCATGAAAGGCTTTGATAGTCAAATGCGGACAAAGTTTTGTGCAGAGTCAGCGAAAATTGTATTTTCATTTTCGGTTTAATTTCTGTTGCATTGGATTGTAATTTGCATGGCCGCAATTACAAATGCAAATTACACAAAAGTTATGCGCGACCTCAGAAAGGCGATGTCAAAAGCCATTGGTCTTTGTTTCAATATTTCATTTAAATAAGTTTTTGTTGAAATTTGCGCAGCGAAGACAAGTGTCTAAATCAATTATGCAAACAACATTAAGCTATCACATCGAAAGTGACAGTAAAAAGCAAGTCGCTCACCAACAAACCAACCAACCAACAAAGCAACAAATGCGGATTTGCCAAGTGTCAGTTTTACGAGCATGGTGAGCAGTACTGCCACCAAAGGCAACAGAATCACAATCAGGTGGCAGTGATTGTGTCTGACACTCTTTAGCCACGCTGGCAAACAGCACTAATCCAACACAAACAAGCATACAGCCGACGACTACGATGACAACGAAGACACATATAGTTAATGAGCAAGTTGTAGGCAAAGCAAAACAAAACAAAGCCATGCAAGACAGAGACAAGACAATCTAGTCTGTCTGCTAGTCTTTATTAGGCTTTTGTCAAGCACGTCGACAACTGACAAGCCATGCCACTGCGACTTCGCTTGCTTACATCTCTTACATCTAGTGCCGCATTAACGCCCGCCTACGCCCAACACTTGTTGTTAACAAAGATGCTCTACCAGCTGAGTTAACGTTTAAAATATTCACGCTGCGTAAAATTATCTCGAGTTGGTTGCTGAAAGCCTCGCTGCTAAATTGAGAACAATGTCGAAAATTGCTTGGCGTAATTTAAATTGAATTAAAGGCTTCGTGTTAAGCTCACTGAAAAAGGGGTTTGTGGCTGAAAGCAGCGGAGAAAAGTGTGTGAGAGAGCGTGTAAGTTTATTGGCGACAATGGCAACAAAGGACTATTAGTGGACTATTAAGATCTTTGGATAAGTGTCGTTCAGCCATGAGTACAGCGTTTGGGTTGTTTTCACTTTGACCCGCGATTGTTGTTTGTGCTAAAGGCCGTTTTATAGCCTCGATTGTCGCAAAAATAAGTCAACGCGTTGTATTAGCAGTAAAAGCAACAAAAACAGCGGCAAACGGATGCACTCTGCCGACAAATATGCTACGGCGTCTTTGCCAAGTTTACAGGTAAACTCTGGAGAATAAAAGTGTTTGACTGATGAGTATGTACTGAAAAATTGCATACAAATAAAGTTTCTTAATAACCAAAATCGCATTGAATCAAAAACTATTGCATACTTTTAGGGTTGAAATAAGAAATGTGCTCACTGTCAGTTGCACTTACCAATTGTAGCAGTTTGTTCGGTGTTTGTAACCATATAGTATTACAAATAGTTTCTTTTTGTTTTATGGCCATGTTGTTGTTCCGGGTTCGCACGTTCTGATTCGGACGCTTTGGACGATGACAAAGCTCTTGCCTCTCGTATCCATTCAAAATAGCGCGAATGTGCAGTTTAGACCATTACAACAACATTGCTTTAGTGGCACTTTTTATGACTAAAAAGCTTTTACACTTTTTTTTTCTTGCTTCACTGTATTTTTTGCTATAATATTTGTCGCAAGATTTATGGCTTTTCACTAACGAGTCCTTGTATCTGTAACGAAACGTACAAAAACCATAAAACATTAGTTAATAAATTGAAAGGTTGTTTGAAAGCACAGTTTTCCAATACTGAAAATGAAATTCATAAAAAAGCCTCAGTGCTTCGACGTGTTCGACTTCAAAACAGTTTTTACCATTTACTGTTTAAAGTCGTTTTGGCCCATGGCTTTTTGTGTCTTTTTCAATGCGATAAATTGATTTTCATAATTGGATCGGATTTTTTTAAATTCTCAAGTAGTCACACAATTTGAATTTATCGGCTATCAATAAAAACTGTGTCGTTTAAAAGTTTTTGATATGTAAGTAAAAACTTTGATTTGATATATTAATTTAAATGCATCTGTCTTGAGTTGAAACAGCCTTGAGACCGAACTGTTCTTCAGCATAGTCCCGTCTTAAATTTTCATCTTACTTTAGCAAATAAAATTATAACTTTATCCTACAATTCTTACGATGTTAAGTCAGTCACCGCAGGTCGCCGAGTCGAGTAAAAATAATTGTTTTGCTTTATTGTTTTGAAAGTTTGTAAAAAAATCAATATGACAATAATGTAATTTGGTCAGAACTTTTCTTTTTATGTTTTATGAAACTTTTGTCAATCATGAAATCTTCAATAGAGAAGTAAAAGTGTCATTAAAATGTTAGTTTGTTTTCCAAGTTAAGAGAATTACAACATTTGATGAGCAAAGGCAAAAGTTGGATAGGATATATTGAACAACAATTTGCTGCGACTGAAATTGAGTTGGAAAAATATAAACGAAAAAGAAGATAAGGAGCTTATTGTGCATCGTTTTTTAAAATGTCTTTTCAAAAATAGTTTCTTTTTAAAACACATTTTACGAAATGGTACACGATTTGATTTTATTGTCTTTTTCGAAAAAAAAGAAAAAAGAAAAAAGAAGAGAAGAGTGCCTAACTTTGTCTTCATGTTGATGATATTTCGATCGGAACATTTCTGTATCTTCTTTTCAAAAGCAAGTACTCTTTCTAAATGTCAAACAGAAGTGTGATGATGATTCAGCCATGGTGCATGAAATGAGTCAATAAGCCGCCATCTATCACATTTTGCATAACAAGATGACTGTACTTTATTTAATACGTTCACTCCTTGACAAGTTAATAAAGAAAAAAGTCAACAAAAACGAAGAAACACTTGGTGATTACTTCTGTGCATTGGCATGCCCACAGCAATACTGACACTTGCTTTTCCTGGCTTTGCTCACTTACAGTTGGCATAGCTTGTTTCTATGCAAATTGACATCAACAAACACGGGGTGACCCATTCGAGCGAACTATAAGTGTGCTTTGAGTCATAAGAAGATTTTCTCAAATGTCAAAGCATTGACGACAAACACTTCAACTAAATTGTTGCATATCTATGAGCAGCACAAGAAGCCGAAGACATGTTAATCTAAACAATAGAAAAGTTTCTATCTAGTATTCATGTCAGTTTTCACTTTGATATTATTCAAATGAGCAACAATTTGAAAATCAAGGCACGTGTACAACTTTTGTTCATGTGATCTTTTTTGATGATGCTTTCGAATTAACTTTTACAAAGAAAACGCAAGCCGACAAAAAATCAATAAGTAATCAATATTTAACGGTGATGCCATGACAACAACTCCCTCGAAAGCGGCTACAAAAACAAAAATCGAATTATAACAAAAAAGTTAGTTGGTTTTTTTTCTGCTTTGCCGAAACTAAAATTATCTTGCAAGCGTTTTGTCGCTGTCAAATAAACCTGCGAATGCCAGCAGAGAATATACGCTTTTAAGTTCGGTGCCACGCCCATTATTTCGGCTAAGAAAATATTTTAAATTTATAATTGGCCGGACTGACTGTAGGACACATCATTTTATACAGATGATAATTCTGTCTATTACAAATATTTGCTGGCTTGGCTTAGACGAAATTGTAACAAAACATTAAAGCACAAAAATTACACAATAAACTAATAAATAATAAACAAAAATAAAAACGAAAAGTTGTCCACTGTCTTTGCCTCTCATGCCGAATTCTCAATTATTGTAATTTCACTGTTTATCCTATACAAAATGTTTGATAGCATCTCGTTCGTAGGGTCAAAGGTGGCTTCGAGCATGCCGGCTGGCGGTAAGCCGAACTGATTTTCTATTCGTCAGCACGTGTCGCTAATGTCGGCAACACACCTAAAACGAAAAACAAAGACAAAGAATGGCGGGCATAAAGTGTGCTTAATTAATGGAAAAGTCATAATGCTGACACAATTTTTTTATTACTCGTAGACATGGGATTTATGATTTTTACTGTTTAAAAGCTCGAAATATCTAAACCTAAAAGTATCTAAACTGACAAATGCAAGTCGACGACTGATTTCGGCTCTTATGAATAATTCACAGTGACTTTTGCTCTTGTTTGTCTTGCCGCGTTCTTGTCCTTTTTATACCCTTCATATACAGTCTACTTGGGGCATATTGTTTCAATACATCGAAAGCTGCAGCAAGTTCTATTAAAATGTATAAAGCATGATCTGTAAGACAAGTTTCTTCAATATGCAATCAGGCAAGTTGCCTCAGTGTAGAGACGCTTCCCCGCCCTGCGTTTCTCTTCTAGACACAACACCGTTATAATTTTATGAGCCTTATTTGTGAAAGGTATCATGTTGTTGACTAGACTCGACTGTGTCGCTTTTTCTTTGTTTTCTTATTTTTCTACATTTGTTTCACATTAGACCGACCATGGCCGACGATGACGATGACGAGGACGCCGTCCAATTAACTTTGTGTTGCCTTTTTTTGTTCTCTATGTTTTTGATTTTTTTTTATTTTAATAATTTTCTTCTTGTTGTTTGTTTTATTTTGGCGCTTTTACGCAGCGACATGAATGTATCCATATGGCGGACCGAGACTGTTGGATATATGTTTAAATGTTTTTTGTGCTCTTTTATATACATAATTTATATGCCAAATTAAACGAGTGCGAGTTTGCGAGTTCTATGAATGCAAAAAAAATGCCATACATGCTCGAAGTCTGTTTCTCAAGCCAGTGAGCTGAGTGTATTGCCATGGGCAAACACATTTCAGCATGTTTTAATAAGCTGTTTTATTAGAAAATGTTTTTCATGTTTAATGTTGCTTGTTTCGGCTTCTATTTAAAACAAATAAAACAAGAAAGAAGTTACTTCACTTGTTTGGTCGAATATTGATTCTCTCCTCGCAGGCTTTCTAAGCTCAACTTTTTGAAAACAACAACTTTAATAAGCAAATAAATTGTCAACAGCATTTTTTCAAACGAGTGCATCCCAAAAGTATGCTACAACTATTTATTGTTCTAGCCAATTTGGTGCCAGAAATATTATTATTTTTTTTTTTTCAAGATACCTTCTCAGCCGAGAAGGGCGCGCCGGCTAGCTAGAAAATTTCGAATTTTCTAATGTGGGCGTTGAGATAATGAATTTTTGGCTGTAAGAACTTGAAAAATTTGCAGATTTCTGTCTCTAATATGTTGAAAAAGGAGTCAAAGGAAATTTTTCTCAGTCTACCTTTTCTTATGAGGCAGCATGACCTTTTAAAGCGTGCGTTGGTAATAGCACAACGGACGGACAACCATCGATTTCTGTTACCGCCTTGATTATGCTACGTCTGCTTTATGAGATCTTATGGCGCGCCTTCGTTGTTACCGTTGGTCTGAGGCAAGCCCAACATAAGGTTGTCTTGAAGCATGAGGCATGGTTTGAACAGAAAATAACAGATACCTTGCGGGGCATTCAAATTCTTGCACGTTTTCCGAAATTAACTTAAACACATAAGCAGCATTTGGGCAACGGCGCCCACAAATACGCCTACATGCCAATGCAAAGAGTGCAACGGTAATGGCAACGGTAACGGTAACGGCTACGCAAAAATGGCCGTCCCCTTTAGGCCAACTTGAAATGTCAAAGTTGACTGCACAGGAACAGAATAATGACTACAACAGCAACAACAACAACTTCTACTTCGACAACAGAAATTAAGCACAGCATGGCATTCGCTGCCATTTTAAATCTTTTTCCTTTCCGTTTGTTTATTATCTTTTTTCTTTTTTGCTTTTTGTATTCTTTTTGTGCGCGTTTTGGCTTTGAGCTGAGCTGAGTTGAATTTCGCTCTTTAAAGCGTATAAAGTTAATTAATTTAATGTAATGTGCCGTAAGAGCTTTTCAATATATGCACAATGTGTGATAAGAGATTTTATTATTTCATTTCATTTCGTTTCATTTAAAAGCAAATTTTTTCGCAGAACTCTTTTGAATACATTTTGTGCATTTCATTAAAAATATTAGTACGCGAACTACTTGCACAGTGACACACATGTGTCTGAAGCAATTAACAAACACACACTGCTTGTGTATGTGTATGTGTGCTTTTTATAAAATTTCAAAGCGCAGCAACAAAAAGATATTTTTTACGCATTTTGTTGAGGTTTGAAAAAAAAAAAACTTGAAAATTAATGTGACAGAACACAATTTTCTTTCTTTTTTATTATAATTTGAATTCACTAAAACACGCATACACGACATGTGCTTCTGCTTACTCAGTTAGTTAGATACACATGTGTGTATGTGCATGTATCTCATTGGTGTGTTGGCTTCGTTAGAGTTTCGTACAAGTTTTAGTCCCGCGTTATAAAAGACTTTTTAGTTGCTCGTTAAACGCAGTGAATATACTTTATAATGTTGCTATATTAATACGAAATTGTATTATTATATATAAAGAATTGATATATTTTTTTATCTTTTTGTTTTTTTTTTTACTGCTTCGATTATTTTAAGCATGTTGCATGTTGTCAGTCTTGAGCTAGTGAGCAGAAAAAAAAAGAAAATTCAAGGCTGTTGTAAAATACAATATATATTTTTAGTGTGCGCTGACAAACGCCAAAGAAAGAAACTTGCCTGAAAAATATTTGCGTAATGAGCGCAAAAAAAGAATGCAATAAAGTAAAAGCTCATATGAAAAACGCATGCTGTGCGAGTATAATTTTACAACATCAGCTTTGCTAAAGGGTTTTAAGTTAAATCTGTAACAGAACAAAAAAAAAAGAAAAAGCAAAAACAAACACAAAATAAGAAAACAACATGATAAACCCACCAGAAGCCAACAACAGCAATGACGACGACGACGACAATGACGATCACGGCGATGGTGACGGTGTTGGTGACGGTGATGGTGTTGGTGACAACAACGCTGGCGAGCATAACAAAAACAGCAACAGCAACAACAACAACAACAACAATAAAAACGCCAACAATATGAAATCACTCAGCTGCAAACACATTCATGGCCACTTAAGTGCCGTTACACATTCTGTTCTGCCCAACTCGAAGCCGTTTCGCCGCTTCGCCGTTTCTGCTGCGTAAACATCTAAAATATGTGCAAAAAAGTACGAGCATGTGTGTGTGTGTGTGTGTGCATGTGTTGCTATACCCTACAATCAACGGTACAATGGCGTCTGTCTAAAGGAAAGTGCGCGGTGATCCACAAACTACACAAAGTAACTAACAGATCGGCTGAGAAAAGTAAGTTCCAAGAATGTCCCTTGGTAATTCTTCCAATATAGTTTCGCACCTTATAAAAAAAGTGTGCTAAGAGTGAATATTCTTTGGGATCACTTAGTTTATTGGCAATATGTTATCACTCATACTACTTGGCGAGAAAGAAGCGACAAAATGTTAAAATTAATGAATCAAAGTTCGATCCGAATTTAAAGTATCTCAATTCCGTATCTCTTTCGAACTTATCAACAATACAGACATACATACATACATATTCGTCTGTCAGCCATGCCTTGTTTTGTGCATAACATACAATTGCACGAACCTCATAAGCCCTTGTAATATTGTGCACAAGGAAGTAAAACATCTGATGGTATTTTGTGTATGCCTCAAGTACACTCATACAAAATGCGTTTGTGTTGATCACCCCTGCCCCTTTGCTGCGGCTCCTATACACGAGTATTGCCCGTGCAACACACAATAACACCGCCAGACCGACAGAAATGCGCTTTCAGTAGTTTAAGGTGTCCGTCCGTCTGTCTGTCTGTCTTTGTCTGAGTTTGTGTCTTTGTCTGTGTTTGTGTGGCTGCATAAGTAAGAAAAAGATTTATTTCTAGTCAGCATTTACTTGCCTAACATGCTAGTCCATGTCTGTCTGTGTGTGTGTGTGTGTGTGTGTTGGGTCTAATGAGTATGCGCGCATTCAAATTACTCGTTGGCATTTTTCGCACAGCCGCACTTTGAGCTTAATTGTCGCTAAATTAAAGGCTTCAAATTTTGGCTTATTGGTGTTGTTAAGGTGTCTGTTTGCGCCAAAGTTGCTCCATGTCGCCATACATATTAAAGTGTTATTAAAGCAACTTAATTTGGAAATCAAGTGTTACGGGCGCGCTTAATAGAACATTGATGGCACATTTCTATACGCAACGCAACACTTTGTGGTGGTGTTAGTGTGTAAGTGTGTAAGTGCGTAAGTGTGTGTGTGTGTGCGCGCTTAATGAAGCGTTTTATTTAGCTTTGAGCGCTTATTTATGGCAACTGTCGTTCGACTGCTCATGAATCGCGGCACACCTCGAAATGGTTCATAAAGTTTGTAATGATCTGTAATATCAGCGCATAAAATGTGCTCAATGCTTTAATATCTTACTCATCAAATTTGGTTTTATCGCTTCGGTTCAAGGTGAGGTTTCAGTAAATACTTTTGGCTTACAATTTCAATTAGCCTGTGTGAAAATAACAAAGTAAATCATTATGGTTCGCTAGTTTTTGCTTACACAACTAAAATAAAAGTTTATTATGCAATCGCTCTTGAGTCGAGCGATATCATCGAAAGCGTATATAAGTCAACAGTTATAAAACTAAGCCGTTTTACATAAACTTTGACACATTTTGGGTTACAGCAGATTGCTTGGAAATTGTTTGCTTCATCGATGGCAATAAAGATTCACTCGTCGCCGGTTAATGTTCGGCCAGTTGTGTTCGGAAGACCATGCCAATCAAATTGCTAATCTTAGTGACTTAATTCATTTTGTTTATGTTCAATCAAATCAGTCAAGCATCGTTGAAAATGTCAGCCTGGGCAACATTGCAGTGAAGGTTCGATTTCGCGAAAATTTCAAATGTCAATCAAATGACAACAAAATACAGATCAATTTTTCAAATCAATTACAGGCACACACACACACACACACACACACATATATAACTTTATATAGACACACGCATGACAAATGTATGTATAATGAATCTGTTTATATTGTACAACAACAATTTGTACTAAAATTTCAAATGAAATTCACTTATTGCGGCGCACGCCTCTGCGGCCATGTCGACATTGATGGCAAAGCGAGTCTGCAATTTGTCAACCAAAAATGGCTCGGAATAGTTTACATTACAATAATTTTATTTTCATTTCGAATGCATTAAAATGTGTTTAGTTGTTGTCGTTGTTGTTGTCGTTGTTGTTGTTGTTGTTATTATTGTTGGTTATGCAAATTGTTTTACGGGCTTTTAATTTTAGCGACTTATTGATTTGTCTGCCGACATGACACGGAAGTGATTTTAAAATATTTGTTGTAGTTTTTATTGTAATTAAACGTGTTGCCGCTTGCATACCGAAATGTATGCCACAAAGTATGGCATGAATCATACGCAATCTCAGTTCATTTGACACGTTTCAGGCTCACTCGCATGTTAAAAGTCAATGTCACTCTGCACTGAACTGAAATGAACTTGTCGGTTGGGTAGCCTGTGCCGTAGCAGCAGCATCATCAGCCTAGCAACAACACCGACCCAGTGGGCAGATCAAGGGAAAGCAAAGCTTATCCAAATCATGCGAAACTCATTTCCGTTTCGTATTTAAACACTTGAGGCTAAAATGTTTTTCTACTCAGGTTTTTTTCACTCTCTACTTTTGCACAAAAAATAATAATAATAAATAAATAAAAATAAAAACAAAAAACAAATAGAAAAAGAAATAGCAAGCAAGTAGGAAAAGCGAGTCTAAGCTTGAAATTCTATAGGTGGCAATGGTCACCAAGTGGATTTTAAATTAGTTTTCCTTGACATTTTTTCGCTTTTCGTTTTGCTTTATTTTCTTTTTTTTTTTTTGGACGAGATAAAAGTCACTTTTCAGTCGAGTAGCTTTCATTTGGTTCGGCGTTGAGTTGCGGGGAGATTATTTAAATGAATTAAGTGATTTTTCAACAGCTTAGCTCGGCACGGACATTTTGCATTATTTCCGCTGGCTTGCTTGATTTATATGCACGTATTTATTTCGCACGTTATCTTTTCGTATTCGTAAACGTATTCTATGCGATTCCAGTTTTTATGGTTTCATGCTTCATTGACCGAAGTCATCGTTTTGATCTAAGTGGGTCTGCATTAAGTTGCCCTAATTTGGCTGCTCGGTTGGTCGTTCAATGGCATTGCGGCCACTTGTCGCTGGTAGTCGTTCAACATTTTACTAACGTTTTACTAACAACAAACGCGCAATTTATTTATACATATATATATAAATGTCCTCAATGAACGTTAAATATTTGTTTTTGTTTGCTGATTGTGCAAGTTCCTTTACCGTTAACTCGTGTATATTGGTTTACGTTGCACGAATTTAGCAAAGCTTAAGTAAAGTATCTCAGCAAATACTTTAAACTTGAAACTTGTTTAACAACTTCTTGTAAGAAAACAAAGATGTTTAAAGCTTTGAGTTTGAGTTGAGCGTGATTTGTTTTCATCGAAAATCACAAAAGACAATAAATCTTAATTTAAGAATGCTTCGGGCCGTTAAAAGTATTTTATTTATTGTGCACTTAATACATGAAACAACAACAAAAAACAAAAAACAACAAACAAAAGTAAAATAAAAACAAAAATAAACAATAAAATTAAATACCAAAAAACCCCAAAAAAAGAAACAAAAACAGTTACTCACTCACTTCCGTTCCGTTCGTCTGACACTCAAATGAAAAATAAATAAAACTTCGCAATACATAAAGAGTGTGAAGTGAAATATTTCGAAGTACAAAATGAAACGACGACGGCGTTAAATACGACCAAAAGATACTTTCACATACTCACACACACACACACACACACAAACATATATGCGCAGCCATGTGCACACATGTATTTGTCTTACCATTTGCACGACATACGTGTTTATATCTATGTGCCTGCCTGCATGCGTGTGTGTGCGTGTGTGTGTGTGCGTTTATGTCTTAGACTAACGGTATTGCTTATAAAATGTGTGCGCTTTTTATGCTTTTTTAACTTGTTGGCAAAATAAACATCTTTTGCCTTTTCTTTGAACGCCAAAAAGGAAAAATATTTGGCAGCCTTTTTACTTAAGTATTTGCAACATTGTCATTGTTTTCGGCAAACAAAAACACACACACACACACACACGCTACACACGCACACATATATGCTCTTAGGCCAAAAAATATATGCGAGCGCAGAAATAAATAAAAATGTGCGAGGAAGTGAAACATGCAAAGGCGAAAATTTGCTTGTGCGTGTCAACTTGTTTGCATAGCGCTCACATTGCGTATACGCGGCGTGGGCCCGCCGGCAAATACTTAACGCAAAAGGGTTGACTTTGCACGCTTAACGAGTTTTGTTGCCACATTCATTCGTTCATTGCAATCGTTTACCGCCGACTGACGACTGTCGACCGACGACCGACGACAGTTGATTGTCGACATTTGACTCTCGTCTCAAGGTTGGTGGATGCGTGTGAGCGCCGCGCTAAGGTAGACTTGCATGTTTTTCGGTTTGTTTTTGTTTAAGTTTAGTTTTATTTTTTTTTTTTGTATTTTTACGATCAAAACTTGCATAAATTCTAATAAAAAGTTTTGCTTGTGGGTTTGCCGCTCTGATAAATTCAAGCAACTCGATTTGCGTTCTTAGTTCATTCAGTCTTTTTCCGCTGCGTTGGCTTACATTTTTTTATGCAAAATAAGTAATCGTATTGTCTTGTCTTGGCTTGTCTTCCCTTGTCTCAGCTGCTGCTGCTGCTGTTGTTGTTTGTAGGCTGTTATGTTGTTGTTGCTGTTCTTGTTGTTGTTATGCTTTGTTTATTTTCTTAACTTTCTAACTTTTGTGAAAATTGCTATAAAGCAAGATTTTTTGCCCCGCCTCCCGGCTGACGCTTTACCCCGTAATTACCGCTGAAAGTGTGCGAAAAGTATGCTAATTGCGGTACTCGAAACTTGATGCTTAACGTGCCTTACACGCATCCATTGTTGCAATAACTCGACACGCCCTTTAAAACGTGATTGCCGTAAAAAAAAAAAATACAAAAAGGCACACAAAAAAATTATAATAAAAATAATAATAATAAATAAATAAAGTGAAAAAGAAAAAAATAAACTAACAGCTTCAATTCATTGCGTAATTCTGTTATGCGCCAATGAAATCTTGTTTTCTTCTCTTTTATTATCCTTGTTTATTTGTTTGGTAAACTCTTCTTGATTAAATTTCAGAGGTGTTGAAATGAAACATTACCCGACTCCGATGCTCCTCCGCCCCTTCGCTCAGCAATGCTCACGTTTCATGGCTGCTACCTTGCCCTCATTCTTGGCGCTTAATTCTCTTATTTTTTTTGTGTTTTTGTATTTTGCTGCTATAATGACTCCCAGCCAGAAATGTTTACATCCAAAAAGGTAAAAATTCGTGCGTGGAAAAATTAAACCAAGCCAATTTAACACTTTTCTTTTTACAGTACGCTTTGTTGTTTTTTTTTTTTGACCTGTCACTACAAATTTGTTACACCGCTTCAGTTATAAAGAAAATCGCTCGCTTTGTTATGCTCGTTAATTATAAATCTCATCACATTTTATAGCCTTTACCTTGTGGTAAAAGGGTATTTTGAGCCGTGGCAGACACAAGAAATTTAGATAAGTACTTTTGATCAGCAAAGGATGAGCATTCGAATTGGGCATGTCTGTCTGTCTGTATAAGTAATGCTTTATAATTATTTTAATACGATTGTACGTAATTATACAAGACGCGTAGATTTTTAGTTCTAAAAATTAGAACTTTTGGCATATTCATGAGTTCCCAATGGCATCTTTAAGGCCTGCAAACTTGGCGCTACATGCCTGATATGTAAGCACAAAACGATTCAAATGGAGTTTGGCGTTTTTTCAGATCGAAGTTGATGACGTAAAAGTTCTACCATGCTTGTTTTAAAACACCTCAAAGTTAAATAGTGCCCATTGAGCTTTAAAGTAGTTCCTTTTTTCCTTTTGGAAATGCATTGAGGAAGGCCTTTTTCTTTAAGGTGTTATTATTTTTCCTGCCGGGCTTCTCTTTTTTAAGTAATTGTTTCAATCCAACGCATTTGTTGCATGTCATACATGTGTGTCAATACTCATTGGCGGCACTATCACTCAATTTTCAGTTTCATTAATTCTGATAGCGAAACAAACGCATTTGCCAAACTTTTTCTTTATGTTATTTATGGCAAAATGAGAAGCAAGTCCGAAATCGATGCGTTTATTGAAACGATCATGACATGTGCTTCTCTTTCGGTGCTCATCAAGACATCAACTTATCTCTATCAGTTTGCTTTACCGATTTCATATCTTTGTATGGATTTCATTTGCACATAGCCACGAAAGAAAATTGAACAGATTCGACAGTAGTATAAATTTCAATTAACACAACTTATGCGTGCGGCTTTTCATTTACAGCGAAGCCATGACAAGCAATAAAAAACAACAACAAAAAAAGCAACTAAAATTACAAACAAATATTCGCTATCAATTAATTCGCTAGACATTCGCGCTGACATTGAAAACTCGACTGAATGTCGCCATAAAAAGTAATTATTATGATTTTTTTTTTCACTCAATTTTGTTGATTTTTTAGAGTTTTTTTTGTGTGCCGCTCAGCTTTGCATCTGTCGGATTTGCATAGCTAACTACAACTTAGTGACAAAGCGACTCACCTGCATAAATCATGGCGCAGATTGAACTCGAAATCAGTTGAACAGAACTGCGGAAAATTGCGTAGACAACAAACTCGGTCAAGTCGTTGCTGTTGAAGGTTTTACTAAACCGGCATCCGAGTTAATTTCATAGATACTTTTAATACACTGGGTGGTTGCACAGACGCACAAGTCTTGTTTGTTGTTTGTTGTTGTTTGGCAATTTGTTTTCTGTCACACACTGAAAAATAACTATTTTTCTTTTGCTTGGATTTGATTTTCGTTTTTGTTGATTTTTGCAATAAGTAATCTCATTTAACATAAATTTTATCGTTTGTTTGCACTCATTTCATTTAGTTAAAGCAATATGAGCAATTTTGTTTTTTTTTTCTTTTCACAAATGATTTATTGTTTCATTTATTAAACGGCAAATTGTTTCAGTTCAGATAAACTCAATAGCTGCCGTGCTTGAAACTGTAATTAATTAAAAGTTTATTTATTTATTTATTTTACTTGAAGTTATAAGCCAATTGCGCAAGTTGAACGCCCCCTGCTGACAACTATGGTTTTTTAACTTCAATTAGCAAGAACTGACCAACACAAAGGTGTAATGTAATGAAAATGTAAGTTAGAAAATTGCGTTTAATAAAAATATTTGTCAAAACGCTTATAATGAAAATTAAAAAAAAAGAACAAATATTCATAATTGACTTGCATTTTTTTTATTGTTTATTGGACGCGTTAATGATATATTTGAGTGTAATTCAATTATTGACTTGATGTTTATTAATAGCAAATTAAATCTAAAATGTGTTGAGTTTACATGCCGAAAATAGCAACAAAGTCATTAAGTTAATATTTGTACAAAGTAATTTTCTGTTTTTTCTGCCCCGTGCCCTTCGAAGTGGCGAAAACATTTAAATAAAAATAAAAACAAATCGTCAACAGATATGATAAACAGTTTTATTTTATTATAATAATTTTGTTTTGCTATTTGAGTGTTTGTAGGAGTCAAATTGACGGCAAAACAACACGTGTACACTAAACATTTCGCATAAAAACACTTCACATCTAAAATATTTGACATTAGCTACTTTTTTGTGTGTTCTTTTTGTGTTTTTTTGTTTTTTTTTGTTTTTTTTTTGTACGTGAACTTGAAGAAATTCAGAATATAATCACGTTCGCAGACAGCTGCCGTAGCGGAATTTCAAACAAGCTCAGGTTTCAATTACAAAATGTTGATAAAACTGCAATTATAAATGCATAACAAATTCTTTTGCACTGCCGTTGTACTCCTTTTTTTTATTGTTGTCATTATTTTCACAAAAATTTCTAGCACTCTTCACATTACCCGCAGTTAAGTTAACTCTTTAAGATTTATAGGTTTTCCGTTGTGTTGTGCGCCTTGCAATCCGTTACGTTTAAAGTCTGCGCGTCAACTGAAATGCGAACATGACTTTCACTTTATATCATTTCCATTTGCACACAACACATTGACTTTGTTTATACGGCGCGCGAGAGCATAGCAAAACCCGTCGTTTAAAAGGATCAACAACGAATGCGAACGAACGTCGCAAAAGTTTCGTGCGCCGTCGATGCTCGTCAATGTTGCTCAATTTTCGTAATATTACGCAGACGTTAGAAAGCAACAATGACAAATAACACAGCACACCAGCAACAGAAACTCAATTTACCGTTAGTTCACTTCCGTCGCCATTAACAACAGTATTTGCGTGTCCGACGAGTTAGCGTTCTTAACACAAACTGAAAATCTTCTCGAAAATTGTTAGTTTTCCGTATGCTGCCAAACACGATTGCCACAAGTGACGCATTTGTGTCAATAGTAAATATTCTGACCAAGCGAAATAAATGAAACAATATTTTTCAAAATAACAAAATCTAACTGTTATAATGAGTTTTATCTAAATACATCGCCATGGGGAAATGTTTATCCATTGCAGAATACTTGTTGCAGGACAGCTATTTAAGGGTTATAATAAATGAATTAACAAATTACTTAAAAGTTATAACTCATCTGTTTGTTTAAACATTAAATTTACTTATCTTGTAGTAAATTTATTTTAGACAAGCAATTTTCGGCAAAAGTCCCAGTAACTCTTACTACTTCTTCCGGTTTTTTTTTTGCGCTGTATATTGAATTGACTTACTCACAGGTATATTGAAGCAAACATAAGACAAGCTAGCTGTCAGTTGTATCATTGCAATTGCCACCGTTCCTTTAGAACATGGAATTGGCAAAACTGTCTCTTTCTCAGTGTTTACTTTGTTTAACATAAAAATTTTATCAGTCCGGCATTGAAGTGCCTCATGCATACATAAAACTTAACTAAACATAAGACTTTCATTTACTGAACGACTTTTAACGAACTCTAACTTATTTTTTACTGTTAAGTAAAAGAGAACTGCACGAAAAAAGAGATACTGTTAAAATTGTAAACATTTAAAGGGGGTTCGCCCGCGACCTTTTTTTTGCTTTTTTATTATTTTTTGTTTTTTGTTATAAAAAAATAGTAATACTTAGATTTTTTTAATTCTTGTACGCTCGATACGTCTACATGTGCTGAGTCTATTGTTTTAACATCAACTACGTATGCCGTCTCCTTCAAGTGCCATAATTATGTATCTTAAAGTGCGAAATTTTTCTGTGGTTAGAAGGATTAACTGTCATGTAGTAATTTTTAAATTCAAGAAATAAATAATTTGAAAATCATTAAAATACTTTTTTCTAATTGATGATTCATGATTTCTATACATTTGCCATAAAGGAACAAATTTTTGTTTGTGGTTTTTAAATAAAAAAAAAAACGGAACTTGTCTCATCGCACTTTTGAAAAGTGCAAACACAAAATATAAAAGAGTCAAAGTCAAAAGTGAAAAAGGACAACGCACACAAATAAAATTACGCATTGAATACCAAATTGTTGGGGTCTGTTTCCGTTTTATTTTCAAACAGTTTTTTTCTTGTTTGGATTTTCCATGTGACAAAATTTGCTTTCGTTCAATTTGACAAATTTTAAATTTTACTGGGTTGACTTTTCCATTAGCTTTTGGCAACGTTGATTACATTTCTGCGCTCTTCGGTTGAAGTCTTTTTTTTTTTTTTTTGTTGGTGTATGATGTGCTGATTTGATTTGCTTTGCTTTCAGTGTGGTTGCAGAAATTTGACTCTGACACTTTAAAATTCCGCATATCGAGTGTCTCGGCTTAAGCACATTTGTTAGTCAAATTGCTTCATGATGCCAATTTGGTAAGTGAATTACACCTCTCATGATTGATTTGTCAATTAATTTCACAATCAAGGCTTCCATAATTCTATGCGAAAGATCTGAAATGAAAGCATGACATTTGTAGAAGGATTCTAAAGAAGATAATCAGATTGTAAGTTGTTATTTACAAATATGCACAGATGAATAGATGTACATAGCCTAAGTTCTTAGTATGTCGAGTTGATCAAATATCTTTATTGTTTTTCAACATTTCATACGCCATTCGATTATTCGAAGCCTTTGAATGAAGCTTATAAATCTTAAATTTCATTTACTATGATTGATTTATCGATCTTGTGCGTACCGTGCAGTCTAGGCTGAATTAAAGCTGAAATCAACATTGCTCCGATAATGAAGCAAAATCTGTTATTTATGCTTACATTAAACAAACGTGTGCGTAGTTTAAAAAAAAAAAGAAAAACAATACATTTTTACTTGAGTGATTTGTGAAACAAGAAGGAAAATATTTAGTCAAACTCAATGATGAAACGCGTGAAACCACAACAACTGCAAACAAAGGTCCTGCGGTTCTATTTATTGTTATTTCGCCAGCCCGCCACCGCTCAGAGCTGTTGGCTCGTCGGTTGCCATCGATGATGTCGCCGCTGCTTGTTGCTTATTATTTTTGCACACTATTGAACTCGAACTAATTTGCTTTTGTTTTCTTTGTTCGTTCGAATACTCAAAGCACACATATACTTTGTTAAATACACACACACACACACAAGCACACACACTCGCACACACTCACGCACACAACGGCCACACAGCGTACAAGTTTTATTTCCTCGTTCTGGTTTAGCTGGCAAAGCAGTATGAACCCAAGACATACTCATTAGTATTACAAGAGATCCTCCCGCACGAACGAACAATGGCATAAAAAACAAATTCAAAGAACTGAAACAATGAATGCGGAAAAAATTAAGTAAAGACAAAACAAAAGTTTCATGTTAATAACTTTGCTCAAGCAGCTTTCTTTACTGCTAAGAATTTCATTTTAATTTTATTATCGTATTATATATTTTTTTTGTATCCGTGCGAAAGTGTATTTTAACTTTGTCATGAAATTGGCAACGCACAGAAAGTGTCGTCGCTGACTCGATTAAGTCAACGTGACGAATGCAATGCAGCAATGTTTGTCTGTCTGTTGCTGTGTCAGTCTGCATCAAAAAAAAAAAACTGCTACCTGAACTTTAAAACCTGTGAAAGATGGAAATGCAGGTGGTATTTTTATATTTTTAAGAAATTTGTATGTAAAATAAACCTTGATCCATTCGAACTAAGTTGATAAGGGTTTGAAACAATGACGCACAACCGTAGCACTTCGCTATCAATCACCAATCAAAAATAAACTTCTGTGTATGGTTTTGGGTTGAGGTTAAATGTGAAATTGACACGGAAGATACACGAATATATAATATATGTCTTTGAAACTAATTTTAATTTAGTTATATACACACGATATAGCTTAAAATGTCAACAGATTATGAATTATATATATATATATATATTTATATGTTTTTAAATTTATATAGTGCCTATATGGAATTTTTCATAAGTTTTTTAAAAATAACTTCCAATGATTATATCTCCAAAGTCAGAAGCTGAATAAATCGATGCTATAATAGATTAGTTGGAAAGCTTGACAAAACTTTGCAATTAACTAATGCTTTACTTTATTACACAGTTTTATAAAAAATCGGCAGTTAAAACATCACACCGCCTCCATATAGTGAAACTGACATATGTCATAGCTCTGTAAGCTGATGAGATAGAAGATTGAATAGTGGTTCATTTGTGGTAGGAGTTAAGATAAAATTGAAAATAACTTTTATTCTTGTTTGATTGATGGCGCGTAACAAACATCAAAACCTCCGCCTGGCCGATGTTACCTTCGAAACATGTTTTTGTTTTTGTTTTATGATAAACAAATTGAAATATTATAACTGTATTGGTGGCTTGAAGGTAAATTCTTTAATCCGTTTTGTGTACCAAATTGTAACAAATACAATTTACATCTTGCCACACTTTTAACCCTTTCTCGGGCTCTGTAAATTTATTTACTTCCACACATTTAACTGTCACATATCGATCAACGGTAGAAAATTGACAACGTCGACTGAAAAGGATGTTAAAAGCACTGACAACATTAATCTAAGGCCGTCAAAGTTTAACATAACAAGAACGTTCAACAAGACAGACACACACAAGCTGAAGCTGAAGGTTCGAGCGTGTGCTTTTAGCGCAGTGTTGCATGAAATCACTTGCAACTAATAGAAAACGGATATGAAACGTTTACTTGGCATGAGAGAAGACTAAATAATGGCGCCAATGGCTGGCTGTGTCGTCACACTAGAGTGTTATGATATACACATTATGGTTGATAGCATGTTGGATAAAAATTGTGTAAACTCCATGTTTTAATAAGTGAAATTTCTAACAGCGAAAAATCGGTTTGTGTATGCCACGTGCACTTGTGCTAACAATTGTTTGAAAACAATACAAAATTTACACAGGATTAATTACTTAAAAGCCTTAAACTTGTTAGAGTAGAGTAGCAGGCAGGCTGATGACAGTTTGGTTGCTCTATCAGCTTCATGAGTTACGCATGCTCGATTTGCAGCAAGAGCTCAGCTGCTACGCTGCCAGCAGGAAGGATGCGAAATGTCGCGCTGAAGGAAGCGTAGCGTAGGACGAGCAGCTGCAACAACAGCAGCAGTTGCGACAACTTTGTTCAAACAATGCTCATGATTTGTTGAAAAGCGCAGGAAAGCGCATTTGAGTCACAAGTTCACTTTTAAGGTGAATGTGAGAAGTGTGCACAAATGTTGCTCACAGCCGTTCGGATGAAGTTCAGTCACGCATTGTCGTAGGCGGAGGGGCGTGCTGGCGGCGTAAGTAGTTCACATGAGTTCGCTCGCCTTGACGGCGCTGCTCGTACGTATTCGTTGCGTGTGCGACCGGGCGCGCACATCTGTACTAATCTCGCATTCGAGTGTGTCATTATTTGCACGATTTTGAGTGCTCAGCTTGTGTATTTAATTATATTAATTCATATTTGCACACAAAGTTGCTTGGCAAAAGAGCAGCGGCAGCGGTTAAGCAGATACCAAAACATAAATTTAAAACGATAGCTCACTTTTTATTGCTTTAATAAGAAGCGCTCTTTTACTTCTTCTTCAATATTTTTTTTTATATTTGAAGCATGCTTTTTAAACTTGGCCGCCTCTTTCCAATCAAGTTATATCAATTCAATTTGTGAAAACTTTTCGTATACCCTGCGCACACGGCGTGACAGGCATTTGCGCTAGGTGCTTTTGTATGCAACACATTGAAGAATATTTGTTGCCAATAGGAAAGTTTAGGAAAGTAACAAACTCCGCCATTTATGTGAATAGATATTTTCATATATATCTAAAGCACAAACAGCTTGTGGCGTGGCAACGCGCATTTATCAGTAGCTAAAGCTAGATTTGTCTAGCGCGTTACACTGTCGAGCATACGCGACTGTGCTGAATTTACTTGGTTTCTTTTCGTAAGGAAAACATAAAGTGCAAACTTTACTTTTTGATGACCTTCACTACTCGCTTGAAATACAAATAATAAAAGTCACAAAGTTAAACAACAAGAGTTATTGTTTTTAGTATAGGAAAACAAAATGTTGTTTGCATGTTTTAAAGTTGGCAAATGTTACGCATAGCCACATCAGCCATGCGTCACAGCTTCATGTAATGGCAGCCGCATTGCACGAGCGCTGTAAGTCTGTAAGTTACATGCATGTGTGTGCGTGTGCTTGTGTGTGTGTGTATTCATCTCTTGAACTGTTTTAATTAGCAAAGTGTAATGACAGCCAAGAGCAGCCTAATTAAATTATAATTACCGGCATATTAAGTATTGTATACACACACACACATACATATATAAATATGAGTTGGTATTGTTGGTAATTGTGCTAGTGTGCTTGTTTATGCGATAGTTGCGCCAGCACATTAAATTATTTATGTGCCACAGCTGGGCACAAAGTGGCATGAAAATTGATACAGAACCACACACACACACACACACACACACAACCGATATGATTTTTCCAGCCGCTTAAACTTTTCATCTCCTTAAAATCAACATGAAAATAATGAATTCGTTGTGGCAAGTTAAAGCAGCCTGCCTCAATACATTTGATGAAAGCGCCAAGCAAACCGAAAAGGTTAAACTACAACAAAAGTAAATGAGAATTAGGAGCAATCAACGACAGGCCAACAAACCCAAAAAATAAATCGACAAACCAAACAAAAAAAAAAATCACAATAATGCAATAAAACTGCCTGCTTGCCACAGCAGAAATCGAAGCGTTGAAAGCGAGCAAAAGGAGGCGGCTGGTGTGGTCGGTGCGGGTGGGTGTAAACCTGGTACTATGCTATGGTGTATACATGGAAGATGTGCGCCTTTCATTTGTGTTTTGGACATCAATAATGAATGCAACATTTCGAATACACTTTCCCTCTTATTGACAAAGCTCAGATTCATTATATACAGAAAAAATTAACTCAAAGCGCACGGCACAGCGAAGACTTGTGAAAGTTGGTAAGGTTCGCAATGACAATTTCGATTGATTTTTCTGCTCATGAGTTAAACTTTAATAAATATAAAGTGCTGAGAACATTTCTTTTGTCTCTCAATAAATTATTTTCTAGTTTGCATATTTTGATTTAGTACAGAGCTCCTTGTTTAGCCGTGAGCGATATCGTGCGATTTGCTGTAAGCATTGAAATAATCTACATTTTATAATCATTAGTTTGCCTACGTCAACACCGTTGAAGCGCCAAGCTTGTTGCAAGGATAATGGCAATCACTGCGATTCATACGCACGCCGGTTTGTGCATTACTGAAACCTTCAAGTGAATCGCCCACACTCGTTGCAGGTGAGTTATCAAATGCAGCAAGCAGCTGCGACTGACAACTGCGTCGTTACGCACACGCGTCTCCCCCGGCATTGTGTCGAGTGCATTAGTTGAATATTAAAATGTGCGAGCGCCAAAAAGAGCACGGCACACGCTGACGTACTCAACGGTTACATAATTTATAGTTATGCAATAAATCGTTTCAAGCAACTTGCGTGGGAATGCTCAAGCGTAGCGTAAAAGCATTTGTTGCATACATTTGTGGCCATCATTTAAACTTTGACATTTTCGGGCAAAGCGTTTGCGGCAGCATGAACAGACAAGCGTCTGAACGACAGTTGCTATATTTGGCCGAATTCATTGGGCTGCGAAACTCTAATGGCGCTCAATTGTACCTAATTATAATATGAAGCAGAAAGCGGCAAGCAATTTTGCCTTTCCGTTTATTAAAATTGACAGGCAGCAAAGCAAACGTCTTCTCTGACAGCGCTTCAAATAATAAGCCAAGGCTAAAAATAGCAAAGCAACTCACACTGAGTTAATAACATTATTTTTTTTTTTAATTTCCAACAGCAAAGGCACAGCAGACAACACGAAAAGCCACAACGCAGCGGCATATCTCATAAGCGCGCAAATACGCGACGTATGCGTAACTTTTTATGTATGAAAGTATTGTTACGCATACGCCAAGTTAAACAAGCGTCAAGCTTGTAGCTTACGACATTGCCTGCTTTGTGTGTGTGGTACGAACGCACTCAACTACGTAGCTTTATTTAATATACAAGCACTTTTCGTTTGTGAAAAAGTTTATCCTTCTTGCTGCTAGCTGGGGTAAGCACAACTGAGCTAAGAACAAGCGCGCGCGTCGTTCACGTTTATGTATATGCCTACGACTAGATAAAGTGCGTCAGCCATAAAACCAGCACTAATGCGCTTATGAATAAATAAAGACAAGTTAAGTGGCCTTGTCATTGTCAATAGCAGCCAAATTCAATTACACTCACCTGACTCTTGTTGCTTTGCTACTCATCGCCGGCTAGTGCTTGATTAGGCCCGAGTGTTGCCGTTGCGAATGATTAGTGCATTAATAGAATTGTGCTAAACAAACACTTCAGCTCAAATGCAGACTGCGCCGCGTCATTCAGTCGAGTCGAGTCGAGTCGTCAGGCCGCCAAATGTAAACAAAAAGTCCGTCGAGTACATGCACACGCGTACAAAAGTGCTTTAATGCTCACGGCGCGAAATAACATTTGCTGAGAAAAAAAGAAATATTGACAAGCAAACCGAAATAAAACAACCAACATAATTATAAGTTAGTGACAGTCTTTAAAACCACTAAAAACGCACGTCACCTAATAAGCAAAGTGCGACCAATCTGCGAAAGATACAATATATTATATATTTTGTTATCATTGCCAACAGCGCAGTGATTTCAGTTGTTAAGCCCCGCTGGGCATATCAATTAAACTTACGCTAACAAAGCTGTTCAAACTTCTGTTCATCAGCGCAGTAATTCGATAAACTTCCTGCGACTAATGACTGAAAAAATAAATTAATCCAGTCAAAAGGTAAATAAGAAAAGTCCACAAAAGATACAGAAACAGCAAGCGAGCAAGTGAGCAAACAAAGCAATGCCGTAACAAACAAAGAAGTATTTAATCCGACGTGACATTCTATGCATAACAATTCAGGAAACGACAGCATTGATGACTGCGTAGTTGACCCCGGGCCCCGGGGGGTACGTGTTTGATTTATAAGGTTGAAATTTTCTTTTCATTTGTGTTGTAAGTATTTTTATACTAGCTTGTATTTTTTTTCTTCTGAGCATTCCATGTTGCTCAATCTTTCGTTGTCATTAAAATATTGCTGCAATTGCTTGAATCCTTTTGCCTTTACTTGCGCACGGCATCAGTCATTGTGTCTTTTGCGTCATTATATTAAATATGCGCTCATAAATATGGCTAAGCATGTTATGAATGCTGCTGACCTTACGGACGCTTTCATGCGCAGCCATATGCGTAAGACAAATATTAAATACTTTGCGCCAAATTTAAACTTGGTATATTTTATGTTAAATTACAAGCTCAGCTGTTTCCAGCAAAAAGTTCGTCTTCATCTGCTTCGAGCCCAAATCAATTTAGCATCGATTTTTTTATTATTTCGTATTTCGTTCATGCGCAAAGTGTTGACGATTCTATCTAAAATTCGATTAAATTGTCAATAACTTAATTAGGAATGCTAATGCCATAAATTCACGTCTGAGTGTCATTTAAGTGTTTTTTTTTATGATTTTTTTTTATGAAGCGAAATTTTGCAAACTAATTGATATTTTTGAGCACATTTCTTGAATCATCGAATAACACTCGCTCATTATTTCTTAATTGACGACATTGCATGCAATTAAGCGAATAATTTATTTATTCAAAATTGTATGAGCACGCGAAATTGAGAGTGTTTTCAGATATTAATGGTTTGCCATACAGCCTTAAATTTGATTTCTAGCATTTTTGCTTATATTATTTAATATCTTGTTGTTGAATAGACGGTATACAAAGAAGACCATGTACATATTTCCTACACTAAAGACAAGTTTGTCTGAGCCATTGTACGATTTGGCCTGACTTACCCTGACTTGCAACATGACATGTCTTAGACGTGTTAAAATGTTTGAGTGTTTTCACATAACCTCCGGCGGCGTCTTGATAAGCTAAGGAATTTTAAGCAGCCTCAGTCAGTCAACCTTTACGACCGACACCGGCAACGACACCAACACCAGTATCATCATCATCATCACCATCACCAGCATTATCATCATCACCAACGCCATCAGTGGCCGCATTGTTGCTTGTTAGTTTACTTTGAGTGTTTGTTTACAGCCTTAAGTTGCATGCATGCTTACATACGCTTTGTACAAATGTATGCTATGTTTATATGTATGTATGTATGTATCTACATACATCCAGCACATAAGCTTTTTAGTGGCATTTGAAGTGCGTGTGTGCGTATGTGTGTGTGTGTGTTTGCGGTTATGTGTGTCTGTGCCACCAACAACTGAAATGGCTTTGCACGATATTCAGCGCACAGCTCTTTAAGAACGAATGCATATGTAACTAAAGTATTATAGTTACGGAAGTGTTTAATCTGATGCGTTCTGCGTTTGTTGTGGCAGCATTTACATGCTTTTTAATGTTGATTTGTGGCGCTCGTATCAGTGCGAATGCACATTGCTCGGTAATAAATTCTTACCTTGCTTTCCATTTCACACAATGGGAAAATGTGCCAAAAACCAAGCGAAAACTTTCAAAGTTAAAACAAGAAAAACAATACTTTTACTATGCTTATGATTTGTTACGCTTTGCGGAAAAGTTCTACACTATGAATTTAATGAGTCCATGAACTGCAACAAGTAATATCATATTTTGATTTTATTTAGCATTTATCCTAGCTTTCATTTCATGCAAAAACGAACAACAATTCAAGACTTGAGGTCTTTTTATTTCTGTTTAACGCTGATAATTGAAAATGGGCATCAATTTGTGCTAAGTGGCATGCTGCCTACGAGCGAAAAGGTGACTTCACAGCTTAATGAAATGGCAGGAAGATAAGCTCATTTTGGTTTTCCCCTAGTCGTAGTTTTTGCGACATCGAAATTCCATAATCTTGGTAAACAATACTTTCACACGAACTTTGCTGGCATCTATGATTGTCAGTCAATCTTCATACATCAACGTGCAACACACAAACTTCTTACCAAGCAGTGGCGTGCCACCGTGTAAATCCTTTGAGTGTGAGCGTGCTGAATGGCAAATACAATATGCATGTATAATGGCATGTAATAAATAAAAGAATATAATCTAAAAATCTTATATTCAAACATATTATACGTCTAGGCTGAAATGGCGTGCGTGCGCGGCTTGCGTGGGCGTTTTGGCTTATTTTCGCATCAAATTGCACACACACACACGCACACACACTGATAGCCCGTCAAATGCTCTACACTGACATTGAAAAACATATTGTCATATCAAGCGGCGGCAGTTTGGATTCATGCTGTGCGCCGTGCATGATACAATGTCACTTGAAAGTGTTGTTAAACGACAAAAGTTGTGAGCAGTAAAAAGGTGGCATTTCATTTGATAATATTAAAGACAACTCAAAGTCAGTCTTGAACAAGTAAGGAAGGAAATATGGAAAGTTTTAAAGAAATCAAACTAGAGATTCAACAAACTTTCGGATATTCATCTCAAAGTTTGAGAAAAGATAGTCTTCATCGGACGGCATACAAAACTGGAGATTGATTTATTGTACATCCCTCCAATGGCCATTGGCAGCATGCTATCGATGTGTAGCTTTCTAATCCAGAGAAGCAATTGGATCGAACTACTCTTAAGAGTCGCTTGTGCTCTTTCCAACGTTTGTAGGATAGTGAGAAAAAATGAAGCGTAGTGTAATGTTGAGCAGTTCACATTTATAAATAGTACGTACATATAAGTCTGATGCAATTCAACTTAGTAAAAAGGCTATGACGTCTGTTTTCTCAAAACCAACAACCAACGCATCACAAATATTTTTCAAAGAAATAAAAATAAAAAAAAAAATAATAATAATAATTCAAAGCATTCAGAAAGGATAAAAATCGATTTGTAAATAGTATGAATTGAAGTTGAAAAGAAGGAAAACCTTTTCTTCTTACTACTTTATATTACACACAACCAAAACGATATCAGTGATGATGGCGCAGGATGCGCCTGCAAACACTTAAGTCCTTTTCTACTTTTCTGCTTTTCTGTTGAATAATAAAAAGAAAATGATTCTATAAGAATGACTTACATTCTACGTTGGCATTTGATAACTGATTGTGGTTACATTTTGCTCAACCAAATTGAAAAAGCACACACGCTCACCGGCATGTTCACACAATAGCACAAAAGTCTTCATTGAATGGAGTTTAGCGTTGACATTTTGTGTGTGCTAAAAAATAAACTATTGACGACATGGGCAGAGAAAAAAAATACTTGCACAGCATTGAATTTCAGTCCCATTCTAATGCAAATTTCATTTGTGTTTGACCTGACTGATCGCATGCTAGTCCCAAAGTAATTAGAGGCGTAATGACTTGTGACAGAGTCTTTCGTTAATATTTCACACAAGTCAAACTCAAATCAAAGTTCCTTAAAGATTAAATGAATTGCCATGCAGACTCACTGTACTAATTTAACAAATGAAATGCATAATAGGGCTTTCTCTATAAAGAAACCACAGCACAACTGGCGAGTTCAGGACAATGTGAATCACCTTTCTACGGCACTGACATTCACACTCCCTACTATAACTTTCCACAGAGTTTATTGTCAGTAGAAATGACTAAGCATAGTGAGCACTTTACCAATTTTTTTTGCTTCAGGCAAATAGTCGAGCATCAAAATGAAATACACCAAAATAAACCATAAGAAAATAAAAGTGAATTCCGAAAAAAATTTTACTGCCTTCGTCTCTGTTGCAATCGAATAATTTAATTGGTTTAATGTCTTAACAAATGTCAAATCAAAGTCATTTTAATTGAAACAAATTTATTTTATCGCTTCACCGATACGAAATACATGACGTGCGATGCGATGCGATTTGAATTTTGATTGTCCTGGCTGGCGCAAAATAACTTTCTGCTATTAAACACGCACATGTAAATCAAAATAAATGATTGCTAAAAAGCAAAACAGAATTAAGTTGACTAAATCAAAAATAAGTTAGAAGGTAAACAAGAAAGCTCAAGAAAATAATGGCAATAATTTCAAACACGTTAAAATTTTATGACGCTTTTATTACAACACGTAAAACACGCATTAAGTCCGTGCGGCGAAACAAGACAATATGACGGAAAAGCAAAGCAGCAACAGGGACGCGTTCTCAGGCACAGGAAACGATTTATTTATTTATTTTGTTTGCGTTTTTTTTTCGGCAAAGGTGAAACATAAAATATTTATTTTTGTAGGCGTAACGTTTCTAATTCGAGGATGACTTTTAACCAACGTACAACTAGACCAACTGCCACATAAAAACAAGTCTCTGAGTAAAAGCAATCGGCATATTCACTTATCCTGAGCAAATCTTTATAACCTTACGTCAGGCTCCACAAGCTTACCAAGTGGTTCTTAAAGACTTAACGTGTTGGATAATGGCCTTTGCTAAAATTCTCTCCCTTTTCATCTTTCTTTGGAAAGCATAAAAAATTGCATTATTCATTTAAATACATTCAGCCAAGCCTTGAATTAAACTGAAATTCATAGAAGCACAAAGTATGATACAAAAACAAGTAAATAATATAGTATTGCTTTCGGCTATGACGAAGTCGAATTGGCTTTACACAAATCTGGACTTCGAGTTGCTTTCTCGAGAGTCCAAATTGATTTTCCGAGCTTCCATTAAAAAGTAAGACCAATCCAAAAAACAAGAAATTAATATTTTCGGTAGTGACGGAAATTATATCCAAGTATAATTAAATTATTATGACATATTAATTGAACAATTGTCGTTGTGAAAGCAATAGTGTGCTATAACCAGCCGATCCAAGCACTCTTCATTTTGCATAAATCTATAATTCACAAATATGTATGTCAACCTAGCTTATGCTATTAAGGATGCTACCTTCAAAGTGTTGCAAACTCCATCACAAAGTTATTAATCTATGATAAACAAAAGAAAAAACCTTTTCATTTTGTTTGATTGCATTGTTTTCACATTTGACGTTTGTGTCCGTGAATAAGTCATTATGTCCGAACGTCGACTGTTGTCAACTGTCACCATTAATAAATTCAGACCTATCGTGACATGTAACAATCCAACACACAAACTTTTTGTACAGCACTCACATTGGCTATAATAAGTTTATATTTTTCTTTTTTTGAAAGCTGTAACAGAAAAGCAACAGCAACAAAAACAAGACGAAACAAAAAAATGAAGTACTTTTCATTCAATTATATGTCAACAAATTCACAAAAGAATATTAAATTATTTTTTTATTCGAAAAATAAATGGCGGCTTAACCACACAGGTATAGTACATGACAATAGGCGGGATCGAAGAAAGCTTGTTACCTATAAATGAACAGAATTGTGTGAATAAAAGGGAGAGAAAAATTGTGTAGTTTGTTTCTTTTATTTATTTGTTTGTTAAAAAAAAAACAACAAAAATGAAATCGAAAAATCATAAAAAACCAGCAGTCTTGAGTGCAAGACTTTGATGTACCCTATAATTACGCTGAACTAACTTAATAATAAATATACAATAGTAGACCAATTGCTTTCAGATATATTATTATAAATTTTTTGATTTTGACTGTAGTATAACTAACTTTTGATTGGATCTTATTTAATTTTATCCTAATAGCATACAAACCAACTCCCCTAGATTAATTGATCTCAGAAACACACACGTTTTGATGCCTTACTATAAGAGATGCGATATCGTCTTCTCTTTCGTTGCTTATCAAGGATATACATATATAATTTATAGGGTCTGTTGAATCTCCTTTTATATTGGTGTAAGCAAAACTTAAATAGTTAGAATGTCAATGAAAAGAACGGGAGTGAAATGCTTGCCTGTTTTGCTATTACCTCAAACCGCCCAAGGTTTGCTCTTGTTTGCCTTTGTTTAAATAAAAATAGCACATGAATGTACTGTGTATCTTTGTTAACGAGAGTCATACACACAACCTTCCATTAAGGTTTGCGTACAAGTTCAAACTGCACATTGTGCATGCAAAAGTCGAGCGAGTATGTAAAAGTCGCATTGGTGCACCGTTAATATTGATTTAAACATGCCATTTTTTTATATTTAAGTGCTTCATAACACGGATATTATAAATTCAGAGGCCATCCGTCCAATGCCAGTGAAGTGATTTAACTTTAAGTGTTATATTTTAATAAGAATTTTGTACTTAATATGTTCTTTAAAAAAATTTACTTTACTTTACTCGTGGTCACAAAATGCGACATACACTGATAGTGATGATAAGAGATTACCTTTTGCGGAAGAAAGCAAACCTATCTAAATCTATGTAGAATGTACATATGTGTATATCTAAAAAAACAGTTTGTGTGTTGACAGAAAATGAATGAAATCACTCATTTATGTAAGTTCACGAGTCCTGTTGCGCCATTCGCAATTTGCAATGTACACATTTATTTCATGTAGAGTTTAGAAGTTGAATACAAAAAAATCAATATCAATTTGTACTATACTTAACGGTATTATTAACAACATAACCAAAAGAAATCCGTGCTAATGTATCAGAGCACGCGATGACCTTGCAAACTAGAAAACAGGAAAGAAAGACAAAGTAAACAAGAAATGGGAAACAGGGGAAACCTGTGGCATAAATAAGCCGCACAAAAGAAGTAAAATCCGTTGAGAAATTAGTGCCGTTGCTAGTGGTCGAAGTTGCTATGGCTGAGTGGATGCGTTAGTTAATGCGTAAGCAACGAGTATCTTAGCTTTTTCATTTATTTATATTTTACTTTTACCTTCAAAAACAATGAACTCACTTAATTTGCACTCATCATTCTCATCATTCAACGTAAAAGGACAATGGACTCTGTAAATTCGATCCCTGAGACGGGCATTGCCTACAGGCCCCGACATTGTTTATCCCGTCCCGATAAAGTACAACGTCATACAATATGGACACGCCAAAAAAGAAAACGAACAATCTTCTAAGCTTTGATATGTTCTCAAATTATTTTTGCGTGGGTGAAAGCCGTGTACAAATAAAGAAATGCCAGTATTATATATCATTACAATATCAATTGTGTTTCGGAAAATCAATCATAAATAAATTTAATTCACGTAAGATGTTGATTTAGTGGACAACCATGACAAGTTGCATCCATGCTAAAATGTCATTTCAGTTATTAATAAATATTATGTTTACAAATTATTGAAATAAGATGCTACAACAGGCCAAGTAGAAATACTGAAATTCAATTTGTTCGCAGAAATACCTGACACCCATCAACAAGTGCGTGTTTGAACTTAAATTGATGCAGTTAAAATTTACAGTAATTTACTTCAAATACTGAATAGAAACGATATCCAGTGCAAATTGGCCTTATTTGAACAGTAAATGATGTTGTTTTTAGTTAGAAAAGATTCCTGAGTGCAATACAAGGTTGATGTATCATTGAAAGTGGAAAAAATTCACAAGAACTTTGTGATGCAAAAATCAACACAATTTCTGCCGGTTTTGTAAAATGCTATTGCGTAATGAAGGATGACATTTTCAATTTGATGAGACGAAATTCAAAATGGCAACCGAAGCACGCATCAACAAAAGCCAAAGTATTCAATGCACAAATGATGTCCATGTGATAATTCTACCATTTGTGCCATGTCTATAACTCGTGAAAAAAATTATATAAAATTCATAATCTCAATGAAACTTCATGAAAACCAATTTAACTTTAAAAGATTGGATTTGTGAGCATTGGGGAAACTTTAATTTTTACACATACCAATGTAAAATTATACATGACTTCAGGCCTTTTCAAAATACTTGCTCAAACAAGCCAGTGCTCTTCAAACTGAATTCCCTTATCAGACTTCGACAATATTATAATTTCTTTTTGAATAACGTCAAATCAGGCTTGTTATAATAATTCGTCTAATTTTTTGAGAAATGGCACTACAGCAAATCTGCAACATTACTAACATGGCTTACATGCGTCGGCTGGACGAGGTTTCCAGCGCGATGTCTCAATTCAAGCATGATATGTTGATTGGTTGCAGTAACTTGACAAATCCTTTTGCACTTGCAGCACCGCCGTTTGAAAATGTGAGTATATTTAAAGAGACTGTGAAACTGTGAATTGAATTACTTTTTGTCCACAGCCTGCCGTTAATTTACCAAAATTGCAAGCTGCTGGCGGCGCGTTGGTAACTCCCATAAAACCCGTTCAGATCGATTTTGAGCACGGCACAACCACGCTTGCCTTTAAGTACCAAAGTGGCGTTGTTGTCGCCGTTGACTCGCGTGCCACTGGCGGCCAGTATATCGGCTCTCAGTCGATGAAAAAGATCGTTGAAATTAACAAACACATGATTGGCACTATGGCCGGTGGAGCCGCTGATTGCGTGTACTGGGATCGCGTGCTGACCAAGAAATGCCGCTTACATGAACTACGCAATAAGTCTTTAATCTCTGTGGCAGCAGCTAGCAAGCAAATGGCCAACATTGCGTATTCGTTTAAAAACACGGGACTCTCTATGGGCCTAATGCTCGCTGGATATGACAAAGGTGGTCCCCAATTGTTTTACATTGATTCGTCAGGCTCACGTGCCTCGAACAACATCTTCTCTGTGGGCAGTGGCTCGGTATATGCAATTGGTGTTCTCGATACGGGTTACCGTTATGATTTGAGCTACGAGGAGGCCATCGAATTAGGTCAGCGCGCAATCTATCATGCTACACGCAAGGATGCCTACTCCGGTGGTATTGTGCGCGTGTATCACATTGACGAGTCTGGTTGGAAAAATGTGTCGGAAACTGATTGCATGGACTTGCATTATCTTTATGAAGAGAACGTACAGAAAAAACCTGATGACGGTGACAAAGTCGAAGAAAATTAGAAGAATTAATCTTATATGCAAAACAATTAAATTAAATGTCTACTGCATTTGATGATGTTAAAGATGAAGATGAAAGAATTTTTGGTTCTCGATTAATAAAAACAAAATATGTATTTCACACATTTGACTAGAATATTGTTTCTGTGGTTTCAGCTATAACAACTTATTATATTTTCGGACTGTATTCATTAATTAAATTATACTTCCATCTGCTAAGAAACTTAAACCATTAAGATAAAGGACACCTGCAAACGGTGTTTTTGCCGAAATTACAATAAAATGTAATGTAAATGTATCTATATTCCTGTCATTCTTATGCCTACGTCTATTAAAATGATTAATCAGTTTAAAATTCCAACTTTTTTTTACAAATACTTTCAGAACAGCAAAAAGTTTTCAGCACTACAATAAAATGTACTTAAATGGAAGTAAAAAAATTCTCTGCTTAAATAAGGAGTTAAAGTTTTGCGCACATTATTGAAGCTGTTGTACAACTTTTCATGTTGCCATGAGCTGAAACAAGCATTTTACAATAGATTACAACTTACACTCTCCGCACGAGAACACGAACCTTGACAATGTCTGCAAAGAATAAAAAAAGATACATACGAATATTTACGAACAGATTAAAGCAGCTGGCGACGACGAGGACTACAAACTACAAGGAAATCAGCCACGACTACCGCTGCCTTCACCGCTGTCTTTACTGCTGTCACCATTCTTGTTATACTAATGATACTTTTATAACTTTTTATAGATTTTTCACACTTAATGTGAACTTTCGCCATTTTTACTAGAATCCTTTTGTTGCTTTACACATCACGTCCCAAACGCGATGTTGTCGCCAAAACACACACACATACACACACAGAACGCAACTTTAAATGCTAAGGAGTGAAATATATATAAAGGTTCTCTTGCACATATCTTTTTATCTTATTAAGAAAAGAGCAAAAACAATGCAACTGCGGGAGATGACTTAAAATTATTATATCTTACGCTCAATAAAGGGTCTGTCAGAAAATTTACAAATTAAATTAATACATTCCTAAAAATTATTCTATTTTTGTTAATTAAATTAAGATTTTGGTGTGGCATAAAAGACATAAGATGCAAATTACTTGAAAAAAAAAACTTTAAGTTGCAGGATCGCTAGAAAATTGCTGTCAAGCTGAATTTACCTTTAGTTGATGCTTATACTGTACTGAAAAAAAACGATGTTTGCTATCAAAATTAACAACAAAGAGTACACTCGACTATACCGCTCTGACATGTTTTTTCTATCTGTGGCTTTTTTTTTTTACTGATGAAATAAAATCAATCTCCCCTGTCATTGACATTGGTTGCCATTATTAATTTGGAACACAAACACGTAAAAGGCGCTTGAATTATTTGCCACAGCGATACTGCCACACACGCGCCCATGCGACAACTACAAGCAGGACAATAACAACAAACTACAATAGCTGTGATGTGGGTGAAGCAGTAGTAATAGAAAATAGTAGAGGTAACTACAAGAGTAAATGCGAGTTAGAAAACCGCCAAAGGCATCACACATGGTTGCACTCGTTTACACATTCTCATATGTATACAACGGAACACGCTTACACACACACGAATATACACATGTATATCTCTTATTCACACACACATACCGAGGCGCTCAAATCGACCTATTCAATTGGAATTAAATCCTGTTGCGACAATGTTCACCGAGGACATTCCAATCTATGTGTGGCTTTGTTCGCTATACAAGATGCCGTTATGTGTTATCTCATTTCGCTCTATTTTTTCTAGCACCCCCTTTCATTCTAAAGTCCTATGTGGGCAACACATTTTTTGTATTATTAAATCAGCACAATGAGCTGTTTTTAATTTCATTTACATTCCATCTCATATTGGAGTTCAAGTACACGTGTGTGGCTTGCTTCTTGGTTGGGACAATATCGTGAGTTACATATATTTTATCAGAGCACGTGCACAACACTATTTTCTTCTCGTTAGTATGATACAATTTCAGGTAAATATCATATATATTTGTTTTTCTTCGATTGAACTTATTTCCTTGCTATTGACATTTTACATGGGATGTGCAAGTGGCGCCCGTGGCCTTAGGTACCGGAGTAAAATATTTTTTTTGATGCGACTACTATGCATTTCTATGCAAAATTTTCAGTCAAGTATTTTAGGTGCTTACTTAGCAGAATATTTATTTTCTTTATAAATCTAAATTTATACAAACACATGCGAAGTCTTGTTTGTTTTTATGCTCTTCTGTTTGACTCTCTATTTTTTTCAATATTATTTATATTATCTAAATTCATGCAACGATTTAATATATTTGTAGATTGTAGTATGTCAAAAGGCAACGACACGAGCAACAAGTCAAAGTATTGTTGATAAAAAGGCACATTGACGAGAGCGACTTTTACTCAGTATTATAGCAACTGAGCTTGTATAACGAAATCAGTGCAAGACGCGCAGCGGTTGAGAAATGTGGGTACGAGCACTGTGTACAATTTTGCTGCTCTGCCAAAGTTTGGCAGGCGTTTGTACCAAAGAGGACAATTGTGTACGCAATGCGACGACGACGACAACAACATCAGCGCCAGCAGCGCGCTACGATCACACACACATTTACCACATCGAGCTGGCCACATTGGAGCATGTGCAGCTGTTACAGCAGCTGGAACAGCAGTCGGACTCATGCTCCTTTATGGGTCACGCACGTGAACCGGGACAAAAGTTGACTGTGATGGTGGCTGCGCACAAAGTCGCCGATTTCGATGATTTATTGCGCACGTATAACATCAAGTATCGCATACTGAACACCAACTTTCAAGTAAATATCGATGCAAACTATCGGGAGGTTTTACCGGCGACCACAGCCGCAACAAACTTTGACTGGCAGCATTTTTTTCATTTGGAAACCATATATGCCTGGCTAGAGCTTATGGCCGAGCAGCATCCGGGCGTGGCGACACTCATCGATATGGGCGAAAGTACACAGGGTGTGCCGATCAAGGGTCTTAAGGTGGCATATGAAGAGGCCAAGAACAAGACAAGCGTTTTCATTGAGAGCGGTATACACGCGCGCGAATGGATCGCGCCAGCGACAGCAACTTACATCATCAACGAACTGCTGAACTCAAATGACGTGAACGTCAAACGTTTGGCACGCGCGCACAATTGGCTCATCTTTCCGGTGATCAATCCCGATGGTTATAAGTACACCTTCAAAGGCGATCGCATGTGGCGGAAGAATCGCTCACTATTTGGAATTTGCCGTGGCGTAGATCTCAATCGAAATTATCCATACCGGTGGAACACAACCGGCACCAGTGGCGACCCATGCCGTTACGATTACTCTGGACCAGCTGCAGGCAGCGAAATTGAAACGCAGAGACTGATGAATTATGTCGCGGGTCAAGTGACATCGGCACGGATACGCACTTATATTGCATTACATTCATACTCGCAGCTCATCATGTTCCCATATAGTTCAACACCGGAACGTGTTGAAAACTATGACGATTTATCGGCGATTGGCAAAAAGGCTGCTGAGCGTATAAAGTCGATTAGTGGTCGTGTTTACAAAAGCGGGAGCATCTATGAGACGATATATCCGTCAAGCGGCGGCTCCAAGGATTGGGTGCATGGCCAATTGAAACTACCGATCACTTTTACTTTTGAACTTCGAGGTCCGCCAGATAGTGATGATCTTTTTATACTTGCTGCAAAGGAAATCGAACCGACGGCGCAAGAAGCATTCGCAGGCGTGCAAACAATCGTTGAAGAAGCCAATAATTTGGGTTACTACAATTAATCGTAGTCCAGGCAACTTTTAGCTTTTACTATATTATAAAATGTCAATTTACGAGTAATAAAAGTCATTAGAACTTAATGTACTTTAATATAGTAGCAGGAAATGTTTTTTAAAGTAATTTTTGATTAAATTTTGAAAAATTTTTATTTTTTTTTTTTTATGTAATATTTAGATAAAGTCTGTTTTATTATAGTAAGACAAATATGTTTTAGTTTATGAGTTCGTTAACTTGCCTTACAAGCTTTACACACTCTTCCAAGAGTATAAAAACGCGACTTATGGAGTATAATGAACAGCTTGCATTAATAATTCCTCGAGAGAGATTTCAAAGTATCACAGTTGGCAATGCAAAAGGTTGCTTATGATTATTTCACAATATGAACCAAATTTTCATTAAACGCCGTAACAGTCCTAATGTCAAATTTCGCCAGCAAACAAAGATGAAAACTTTTAACGACGTTTTCATTATAGCACATATAAATCTGTCAAGGAAATTAGGCGTAAAAGCATGGAACACAATAAAATCTTGCGACTTCGAGAAGTTAATGTAATGGACTGAAAGCATAATGTATTCGCACAGCCGTGGAAAAATGTAAACCAATTAAATATTTAAATGCTGCCAAAGAATAAAAAACTTTGTTTTTGTCATTTGCTAAATAAAATATTTAAAAGCTAGAAAAGATGAATACACATAAAGGTTAATGACGGTGGCGCCCTCCAATCAAACGAAAGCAATCAGCGAAGTGGATTCATTTATTTAACTATAAGTGGCAAATTTATAGCACTGAAAAAGACGAAATTTATCGTTTTGATGAATGATTTTGAAATTCAAATTGTCCTCAATCTTGAAAAGAAGCGCCAAGTACTGATATCTTAAAGTATCACATAGGTGCCTGAGGGAATTATCGGTGACAATTTGACATTTGTACTTTCGTGAATTTTAAGAAGTTAGTATTTTTAAAAATCTTCAGTTCAGATGAACTTACATTTGAGAGAATAAAATAGGTTAAGGATAAATGAAATAAAGGTACTCTGTGGTGAAGCCTGATTTTAGCAAGAAGATCAGAGATCACACGCGACGGTCAACAATAACCGCATTGCAAAGATCCTAAGCCTCAAAAGCAGCGAGATGTGGTGCTCGTCTATACGTAACATGCCAATGCTCAATGGGAGATAGGTAAACGATGCGCAAACACACAATATGACTTGCATTTAAGGTTTGCATAAGAGCGAGACAATTTTGTATGCAAGTAAACTGGTTTTAAAGAGATCGCAATTATAGATTCGGAGTGCATTTTTCACAATAGTCAACCGGCTGAAACGTATCGAAGAACCGCATGAGTCAAGTTTTAGCTTTTCAGTCGCTTTTAGTCTCACGAGTCTTTAAACATGTTCAGAGTTTTCTTCGTTAAATGTTTACTACTTGCAATTCAATTTATAAAGTGTAAGTATTGTTTTATTTTCCGATATAAATAATCGTTTGCTTTTCTGCAAAATTCATTGACAGTTACTGATGCTCAAAGCCGAAATGTTGAGAACACCCCCGCACCGGCCTTTCTAAGTTTTCTTTCAAACCGTATTCAATCATCATCAATGCAACAGGAAATTTGTGGCAGACTTAACGAACAACAATTGTACAATAGGGAAAAAGAAGTTGCTTTCAATGAATATCCTTGGCTTGGCAGAATTTCCTACACAAATAATGAGGAAGACCGCGTATTTCGATGTCTGGGAACGCTGTTTACTAAACGCTATTTGATTGCCCCGGCGCATTGTGTACTCAATACGGGTGTATTGGAAGCCTACTCTGTTGTTTTTGGCGACTGGAATGCAACCGACGACATCGCCAATGGTGATTGCAATGCAATCGGCGAATGTGCACCTCCACCCCAAGAATATGAGCTAAGCGAAATCGCCGTCCACCCAAACTTTACCGCAAGCAAGCAAGACAATGACATTGCTGTTCTAAAACTCACTGAGGATGTTCGTTACACAGAGTACGTCCAACCGATTTGTTTGTTGCCACCAGTGGAGTATCATGAAAGAAACTATGTATCGGAGTGGTTAGAATGCGTGGGATTTCCGGCGAAGAGCCTTTTTTCTAACGCCAAAGTTAAGCAAAAGGCGATTGTACATACGACAAGTAACAAGCACTGCAATCGCATTCACAATGAGAGATTTAAAATATCAAATAGCCAAATCTGTGGTTACATTAGATCTAACGTTAATTTTATGTCCGGCTCCGCGTTGATGGGCGTAAACACCATTGATGGCGAGCCTAGAAACTTCTATCTTATTGGCTTCGTTACTGCTGGCAGTCGTGAGAAGAACTATGAGGTACCGGATTTGTTCGTGCGTATTGCCCCATACAAGGACTGGATCTTGGAAAACAGCCCTTAGAAGCATTCATCATCATGCATTCAAGAAAAACAACCATTATTATTCTGTGTGACAATAGTATAATAAGGTACAATTGTTGTTGCAAAAACATTATTTATGTAATGCAATAAAGAAAAACCGACATCCAATAAACTAATAATGAAATGAAGTCATTTTTTTAATTTTTTTTAGAGTATAGATTGAAAAGTAATAAGAGGACCAGCAAAATTTCGTAACAGGGTGCGACTTGCATTATAAGCAATAACTACTTCATAGCAAGGAATGATTATTTAAAAAAAAGCTCACGTGGCATCACTGTTTTTTTCAATTGCAATTTTGTACGGGAACTTCATGTGAAGTATCTCTAAAACTATTCGAAAACTAGAGAATTGTTACCTAATATGTTCGTCTTATTTTAGGCCAATTTTCAGATTGGATTTCAGAATTCTGATAAATAATATCAAAAAATTAGAGAATATGCTTATAAGATACATGTCAATTTTTTTTTATAAGGAAATCCGCTGATTAACAGCATTATTTTTGGAAGTGTGAAAATAGTATCATAATGAATAATTTATACCTGAGAAATTCACTAAAATATCGCTTTGAAAATGTATAAATCCGAATCTTGACAAATTGTGTTTTTAAAACTTTTCCGACTGATTAAAGAAGGTTGCCATACCGTTAAAATATGAAAAACAGCTGATAGCACTAAACCTTGCATTAAACGCAATTCCGAACGAAATCTTCTTTTGTCACAAAATTATGGTTTTATTTCGTATGATTGTTAAATTCAATATAAAATTTGAAGGGAAGTCATATTTTAAAATGCCAATTTTAGTAACTCGATTGTCCAGGTCACCTCTCAACACTTGTAAATGCAATGCACTCGTCGTCTTTTCTAACACTTTAATAGTTATTTCTTGGCTATGATGCTTCATCGAAATTTCCCGCCAAAATAATTGTGGAATAGCAACATTTGGTAAAGTCATTAACAAAAACAATGCGGAATATTGACGATTTTCATCATATGCAAAAAATCGGCGAGGGCACGTATGGCATAGTTTACAAAGCACGGAATCAAAAAACAGGCAAGGATGTTGCCCTCAAGAAAATCCGGCTTGAAAGGTAAGTGGAAACAAAATTTATTACAAATTAACCATTATCCCTTAATTCTTTATTAAAAACGCTTTGTATTGTTTTTATGCCAAAGTTTGCGTGATAGCCGAAAAGGAACGCATTTGCGGCATTTGTGCATTGTCCTTGACGAATGTCAAACGCCTGGAAAAAAGTGTCGAAGTCCTTAAAAACCTCTACAAACATGTCGCACAAGGCAGCCCGGATTCTGTGCGTGCTGCGTGTTGTTTATTTTTATAGACGTAGCACCACATGATTCGGCTTCGTAGTGCCGACAGAGCGTCGAATTGCAGTGATTGGCTTCAAAATTTGTGTTGTATTTGTTTATTTGTTTTATTGGAACTTGTGTAAAAGTTATTAATAACTGCCAATCAAATCGATTCGTAACCATTTTGCTAACTCATTACAGCGAAACCGAAGGCGTGCCGTCAACTGCAATGCGTGAAATATCGTTGCTTAAAGACTTGAGACACAAAAACATCGTCGAACTGTTTGACATTGTGATATCCGGCAGTAGTTTGTATATGATATTCGAGTATCTTAATATGGACCTGAAAAAATTGATGGACAAGAAGAAGGAGGTGTTCACAGCTAAGTTAATAAAGGTAAATTATTTGTAATATAATTTAATATAATCTTATTAAATGTTTACATTGTAAGTAGAGCTATATGTACCAAATCTTTGACGCGATTGCCTTCTGTCACACTTGCCGCGTTCTTCATCGAGATTTAAAACCTCAAAACTTGCTTGTAGATACAGCGGGCAACATAAAAGTATGTATGTCGGCTTTTCTACTCCGAATTTGGAGTTTTATCGTTCTTTTCTGCTTAGTTGGCTGATTTTGGACTAGCGCGGTCATTTAATATGCCAGTACGTGCCTATACGCACGAGGTGGTTACGTTGTGGTACCGTGCTCCGGAAATTCTACTCGGTACAAAGTTTTATTCAACGGGCGTTGATATCTGGAGCTTGGGTTGCATATTCGCCGAGATGGTAAATGACTAACTGTCTAAAATACTATTTAATGTTATAATAATTGGTTATTATATTGACTCACAGATTATGCGCCGTGCGCTTTTTCCGGGCGACAGTGAAATTGATCAACTTTATCGTATTTTTCGCACTCTTACCACTCCGGATGAACAGCTTTGGCCAGGTGTATCAGAGTTGCCGGAATATAAGGGTAAATTTCCCAAATGGGAACACAAAAATATTCCACCGGCCATATTGGAACATGAAGCGAAAGATCTAATTATGGTGTGTGTGTCCAGTCTTGAAATCTATACATCGTCTATTAATCATTTTCTTATATTTTGACAACAGTTAATGCTTTTGTATGACCCAAACAAGCGTATATCTGCCAAAGACGCGATGGTTCATAAATACTTTGACGACAAGGAGCATGTAGACAATGTAGCTTTGCCCGTAGAAGCGAATATTCCACGGTGACTTTTGTGTTAGTAAATCCATCTCATATTTGATATCTTAGGTGTAAATTATCTACCTCATAATGTATAAGTTAGCTAGTTCAATTTTGTAATATATCTAATAGATTTTTAATATTTTACAGGCACCAAACGTAATCATAAGTCATGATAATAATCATATCTCCACTTGCACACACGCTTTCAATCATCTTTAACTCATCAACCACCATACAGTAAAACGCATTTAATTTTAATTAAACTATTCATTTTATGTATTCAAAATGACGAATATACAATATAATTAGCCATTTGAATTACGTTCTTACATAGTAGTATCTCAATTGCTGACGTGGCCTTTGCTTATCCAGGGATTGTTTTCTTCTAACCTCCGGAATGCGTTGACGGAGACGATTGAATAGATCGTCCCGCATATACGTACCGAGTGAATTTCGTAGGTCCTCTGTGTCTTTCGCGGAACGGAAGTCACCGTCATCATCGTCAAAATTCTCTACCACTGCTATTTCATCATCATGTTCATCAGCCACTACGTTTGAGCTAACTACAGGCTTCACGGGTATGTTTGTTTTTACAACTTTTACTTTTTGCGCCTTCTGGGCACTACCGCCGTCGTCCTTCACCAATGTTCCTATCATTGCATTGTTTGCCAATACAACCTTTTCGTCATCTTCGTCACTGTTGTCATCATCAGCTTCATATGAACTATTTTCACTGTCACGGTCATAATAATTGGCTTGATTGTAGTAATCATACGAATTTGGACGATTGACACCATAATAGTGGCCAGTTCGAGAATCATAGAAGTAAAGTGGCATATATGGATTGACTCGCAAATGCATATACGGTTGGCCATAGTAAGAATTAGAAGTATACGGATCCACACTCTCGTAACTGTCGTATAATTCGCCCTCATATTTCCTGCGTCGATAATTCTTGTATTGCTTACTGACATATGTGTCATCACCATATCTGCGTCTCTTGTTCTTATTTCTACGTTTGCCACTCGGTTCAGTTTGCACTTCATATTCAACCGCTGGTGGTGGTGTCTCTATGATATTCGCGTTGCCATCGTTGAAAAAGTTAGCCAACGGATTTGTTATGTTCAACGTAAACGTCGATACCGGCAGAGTAACGCTGCGCAATATATTGTTCCAGACGCGTGTAAGTGGCCTTTCCGTGGTGGTCGCAATGGGATCCGTTTTTGATTGTGAAGACTGCGTGCGACGTAACTGAAGCCGTAACGACTTGCCAAGGCCATTTTTCGGTTGAAAATAGTCAAAGTGCCTTACTGGCAAGCTGCGTGCATCACTGTCAGTACAATTCGAATTTATATTAGGTATAAAATTTTATTTGTTTATCTTACTTTAGTTGTTGGAGATCCAAAATTTCTACTCCATTGCGCAACGCCTTCGGCTCAGCTGTGCTTTTGCCGAGCCAAACAAATAGGATAAGCAATGACAGACGAATCATCATTGCCATTATGCAATACTAGTTCGTTTTGGTAACATACAAATTATCCTTCCGCTACTGCCGATTTTAATATTTGGTCCACTGCCAAGAAGGTGCACGCCTCAACTGACACTGTTTGGTCAAAACAATTCAAACCAACTCGTAGCCACATCGCATTTTTTTGTTATTTGGTTGGCCGGCAAGACAACCCAATTTCTTTTTAAAATCTGCATTGTTATTATGTTTATTAGCTCTATTGTTTTTAGTCGACTTCTATTTTAATAAAATCTTAAACCAAAGTTTTCTCTTTGCTCTGAAATCAACAGTCTCGTTTTTGACTGCCCAAATGAAATTTGCATTTATTTGCCTAATTTGATTAGTTGAGCTCATATTCTTGGATTTGTTTCTTCTAAATTTGTCGCATAACTTCCAATTTTGTGAAAAAATCTTCGTTTAGTGTTTCTTTAGACGCCTTCACCCAACTTACGCATTTGTCTTCAACTTATGTGGCTGAACTCACAAAGTGTATGCGTCGTTTAAATCTGCCATACCAACAACTTAACATAGGTTGATTTTGAAAAATCTTCAGATATTTTTGGCTACTGTCATTAAACTTATAGTTTATGTTAGTAGTAGGCGGCGGTAGATGCCGCGCCTTCAAATTGTATCTAACACTTTAATGTTATTGTAATAATATCCAGAAAAAAATTATTTTCGGTATTACCGAAGCTTAGGTACTCTTCGCACCCATTTTCTTGATTGGAAGTCATTACCTTGAAAATTAAAAAAAAAAACAATTTTTTTATAATCTTAAAACATATATTAAGTACCTGTGATTATCTTTACCTTTAATTTAAAATTGGTTAATTTCTCTTTGCCTTTTCATATGGGAGCTATCAGTTCCAGAGCTGATCAAGAATATATAAACTTGAAAATGTCTTTTCCTGTGTTTGTTAAACGTCATGACAAAGCTATTGTACTATATACTGTGTAAAGGGTATTATTGAGATGAAGAAACATTAAACTAAATCAAAAAATGGGACCTCATATGCATACATAAGTGTTTTTTCAAAAAGTATCTATGAAAATGGGTGTGTAAAGAGCATTTAATTTTTGGTATGGCGAAAGTTAAATTTTTTCGTTTTTAACGATCTTGAACTAATTTTGACAGATTTCCCACAATCATCACTTTGAGTCAAAACCAATTAGAATCTGTTATAACTTTTGAATTTATAATGCTATTAATTTATTAAAAGTGCGGCAGAGCCACAATTTAGAGTTAAATTGAATAAATTTCTTTTTGATGCGTGGTTTTTATTGCCGTTTATCGTTTTGTATCAACAAATACTAATTTCAAATTCATAATTGGTTTATTCAGCAATGCTTATTAAAAAGATCGTGAGTCTAAACTGGTTTAGAGAACTCATTCACTTGGCTGACGAATCGTCGAGTGTTAAAAATGACGTCAAGTTTGATTTGAGTGCATTTAAGTAAATAATAAATACTTTTAACATTATTTGAACTTGAATTACAGTATTCATACATAATTTTTATGAGTTATATAAGCATTACATTTAAGCGCTATAAAAAATTAATAGTTCTGGCCAATTTCAGTTTGTTTGCATTAGTTTTTAACTGAAAAAGTTAAATTCAAGCAAAGAAAAAGAATATAAAAGTCAAAACGGAAAGCATTTGAACGTAAATGCAAAACAAGTGTTTTTCCCATGGTCCAAGACCAGCAAAGCCCCACCCGAGCGCCCCCCGCGTACACAATTGACTGCGAGTGCGCTGAGAGACTGAGAGAGCGCCAATGATATGGAGACTATGGAATATTATGCTCTCCTTGTGCGACAACTGAGCCAAAGCAGCACAAAAATGTTACAGTTACCAAAATTTTGTCGGACGTAGGTTGCTCTGGTTCGGTCTGCAAAGTCCGTTAGATTTGCTCAGTCTACGCTCGGGTGCCTTGACGGAAAGTACACATTGTGGCGTGAAAGCCGTGCGACCTGCAAGAATTATACAAATAAGACATTTGGACAAGTAAAGTTGACTCAAATAAAAAGAAAAATATTGCCAATGTTAAAAATGGTTAAGAGTTCTAGGTTAAACACAATAGTGAAGTGAACGTGTATAGTGAAGAAGCGTGCTGAGCGGAGTGGAGAGTAGCTAAAGGCACAGGAGGCAGCTCTTGTTTCCTCTGCTGCTGGTGCTGCTGCACGACGAGCCTCGTGTCACGCATTAATCGTGTAAGTGAGTAGGCGTGTGTGTGTGTATCTAAAAAAGTATCTTAATAATTTATTGCGTTTTCAGTTGGGTCGGTCTTTGATTAAGATATAAAATTGATATAAAATACTATAAATGCGTTTGACAAAACGTGTTGATTTAATTGAATTAAGCACAACAACAGTGCAAATGAAGAACATGTGAAATCATTGCGTAAAGTTCAATCGAGCGAAAGTTGTTTTCATTCATGGTGCTTCAATAGACATTTTAATAAAACGAATTTTTTTTTTTGTGTACATTATATAAAGAAGGAGCCACCAACTGTACACGGACACGGAGTAGACAGCAGCAGACAACGCGCACAGCGGCAAAGCAAGTGTTAAAAACTTTGTTGGGAAATTGCATTTTCCCTGCAGCGAAAACTGTCAGCGTCAACTTGTGTCAAAATTTCATTCTTTTTCTTTAACTCAAACAACTGCTTGCCGTTCGTTCAGTAGTTGCTGTTGTTGTTTTTGTTGTTGGTGCTATTGTTGTTTTTATTGTTGCAAATTTCCTTTTAAAAGCGCGTTGAGTGTGTATATGGAAAATTCAAGTGGCAGCAATTGTATACATACAATACCACACAGACAGTGTCGTCGCGGGGGGGGGCAATAAAAAATGGAATCTTCCGGTGCCAGGGTTTTCTAAAATCTACAAGAAATTTCAGAGCATACAAAATTTACTCAAATCTTGAAAATTTTTGTCATTTTATATAAACGAACAGTCTTGGGACCAAAATTTCACGTTATGGCCATGCTCACACATATACATACACGTGTACACAAACACAACAGCAACTTTGTGACATGTACTGATGCGATTCGCGAAAAGTTTGGCCAGCGCCATTACTTTGCTTAGTTTGAGTCCCAAGGTAGGCGCCAAGCATACTCGTTTTGCTTGTGACAGCAGAGGGATGAGATAGTTGAGTCGATAGTCTAGGCCATATTGCGAGCAAGTGGCGCTAGCAAAGTAAACGCGGCAACTGAATGAATTGTAAGCTAACCGTCACTCTATGTGTGCGCATGTGAGTGAGTGTTGACGAGGGTTCGTCTAAGGCTAATGAAAATAACACGTTGTACACTTTGCTTGGCGGTATCCAAAAGAGTATGAACAACAGAGTAAACAACGTATACAATAACAAAAACAACAACAATAGCTAAAGTTGAGCTTGACCATAACCACTAAAAATGTCACATTGCGTATACGACGCATTGGCGACCGACATTTATTTTTATTTGCCTTTTTTTTTTTTTTTCATGTTTTTTTCATGCTCGCGTGCTCCCACGCGTTGGAATTATTCTCTCTGACCGCAAACTTGTACACACACACACAGACACACACACACTTACGCTCTCAATTTCATCGAGGTTATCATTACCCTTAAGAAACGAAAAGCAAAACAACAATAAAACCTTCAAAAACAGTTCGTTTCTGCTGCTCTCATACATACTTACTTCGAAAAGTTTAAATATTTTATTGTCGATGTACTCTTGTTTATTGTAGCTTTCCTTTTGCATTCCATTGTTTGTTGTTGTTTGTTGCCATTTATGAGATTTTTCATGATATTTGCTGATGGCAGGTTTATATAAAGTGCCAATAAGCTGCGGTCGGTTACCGTTAGGCGCCGAAAAGTATGCAGGCAAAATTTGTGCCAAAAACCGTTTTGTTCTCACATTTTTTGGCACAGGTACAAAAACGTGCTCAAAACAAAATTTTGCAAAAGAAAAAAAAAAACATATGTCGGGTTTTACGGTTTGACGCAATGTTCATCTATTTCTGAGGCTTGGGGTAACATTTTGGTTTTCATTCTAAAGTCTTTTCACGTTGAGTTGCCTAGACAGAACACGAAAGGTTTGACTTGTTTGTGAAATAAATAAATTGGAATTCTTAAACAGTTTTATAGGCAATTAAGATTACATCAAAAATTATGGCGATACTTAAATTTTAATCCCGAATTTAGGGTTTGCCTAGATAGTAGTCGTCACACACTCATAACATCATCGTCCTTTTTATGAGATTTACTTGCACCAATTTAATAACACTTGAAATTTCAGTTCTATAGAACATATTTCAAGTCCTTGTCTATATTATAGACAATCATTAGTAATAATTGAAATGTATAACTTGCGAACATCTATTATAGAATAGTTTTATGAATAGTGCCCATCAAATATAGCAAGCTTTTGTGTAGCTCTTTGTTTAGTGCACATAGTACTTAAATATTTCATTCAACAATACAAATGTTACAGAGCCACTGGGCAGAAGCCAAGGCACACACTTACCTGCCTAACGGCCTGCCAGCCTGGCAGTACGTTCTCACCAACAGTCATTAAAATGCCTCAAATATGCGCATTTGCATTTTACATAAGCCATTTCCGGCGTCAAGGAGAAAGTGCATTAGAGTAATTGTTGCGCAGTCAACAGACAAGCGAACATAGCAACAGAAATCACATAATTGTGTGTAAAATTCTAAAAATATTTGAATTATTTAAAGGAACGTCATTTAATGTTTGTTTTTTCCATTGAACGCGTAAGTCTAAAAAGCGGTTGTGCGATGTTAAAAGAAATAGAGAGCGAGAGGTTAAAATTGCCGACAAGGCCACACCGAAATGAAAGAGTGAGCCAGCAACAAAGCGTGCCGCCAATGTTGACACATTCACCACTTGTTGTTCGCGCGATGCTTGCAGAGAATAAACCCATTTCCATATATTATAACTGCATTGCGTACGCGTGTCGGCGGAGAACATTAAAGCAACTTTTTCTATAAATTCTTTACATACTCTTGTGCAGTCCGTTATTTGATAAGAATTGTTGGTCCAAAATTTGTCAAACCAAAAACAAATAATCGAAGGAAGAGGCTAATTCATAGATTTCAACAGAAATATATTTCAAGAAGATAGAATTCTGCTTGGAAGATCTTTCTCACTTTTTTAAGTAACACATACATAAAGTCTTTACAAACTAAATTTACACCATTTATAGCCACAGTGTGTGTGAGGAGTAATAAACAGTTTATTAAGATACTCAATATTAAATTCAGTGCATAATATTACGTATAATCCAATCTTTATATGGACTTACGTCTTGATAGTTTGCAAAATTGCCCATTGTTTCGACCATAAATCCAACCAAATAAAATGACTTCGGCTCATCATTCTCCACATAAACGCCGACCAGCGGCGCACCAACTTCGTAAATTTCGTTGTCGTTCGGCAGACCGCAGAACAGCGTGCTCGTGAACACCGTTAGTTGGTTGTTGTTGGTCCGCAAGCAGTGCAATTGACTGATGGTGCGAACAGCGGTTTTGCTCTTCATATTGCTATCCGGCGACTGATGAAAACCACCCATGAAGAAAAACTGTCCCACAACCGATTCATGAGCCAGTGATTTCGGCCGTGCACAGATGGGTTGAATGAACTCGGAAAGTTCGACTTGCTTGTTTAGCGTGACAACGGCAATATTATTGTTGAACGTGATGCTGTCATAGTCTGGATGCAGCGCAATATCCAAAAGGTCACACGTTTTCAGGGGTGGCACGCAGTAGCCATCGTCGTTGCATGTCCACTTTTTACTGCTTGAAGAACTGTTCCAAACGCCAAGCTCAACAGAGTAGGCTTCCGGCACGCCATAGTGATGATTAAAACACGAGGCTGGCGCCAAGAGTTTTGTTGTTGTGATGAGCACGGCCAGACAATGGTACTGAGTCATGCGCTTCTCATCTGGCGCGATTGCCGTTAATAAATTAATAAATCGTTGTATATATCGATCTGCACTTACCATTCTTGAAAACAATTCGAGCAATCCATTGATGCTCCTTGGGAACTGTGCCATATTCTCCTGGGGTATTTAAAAGTTCCTCATCGAGTTCAGCACAAGGCAGCCCGTCGTACGTTACAGCTTCACTTGCTAATGTAGCTGGAATCATAAGTAATGTTAGCCAGCGCAAAAGTTTAATTGAAATATGTAAATAAATTAATAACTTACACGATGCGCTGACGAATAACACCCAAGTCACCGACAACGCGATTAAGATACATTTAATGTTACTCATGCTGCTCGCAACACAACTGATTCGATCCACGACTAGTTTCGACTGATGTTCGAATCGATCTAATCGACGACTGTGACTTCAAAAGACGATTGTATAAATCTGGTTTTTATCATAAATAATTGAGCTTAGTGCAAATGATTTCGTCAACTACTCATGCACTTTAAAATAAATACGTATACGAAGCCCGATAACGGGAAACTTGTATGAATGACATTGTGGAATTTTCTAATTGATATTTAAATTGTCATGCTGGAAAATCCAAGTAGAAGAACAAAAAATAAACAATATGCAATAAATGACCTCTAAAAAAACGCTTTACAACAATATCAACATTATGGGTAGTAACCAAATTAGTTTGTATTGAGATCTGACAACAACTTTTCTTCTATTCACTCATGTAAGGAACTAATTTTTCGATTTTGACTATAAGAAGCAACCTGAAGAGATCTGCTTTCCAATTTTCTTTAAGACTAGATGGAGCGAACAATAAATCGAAAAAAACGATCCCACAAAGTATTTGTAGAAATGATCAGGACGATTTATTTATTTAGTCGCGAACTTATTAAAAGTATCAGCAATTCTTTATTGAACGATGACACAAAATAATATACAAACCAAAAATATAATTTTAGTACCTATAGTAAGGTCTGCGCCCGAAATCTGTAGAGTTGGGTTTTGCACCATATATGAATGGTGGGGAACCGTATTGTGAAATTCGATCGTGGCTGGTAGAATTGGATTCTGCATCTTTACTTTGGTATCTGAAAGACGACGGGGGTGGCCAAACATAACTTGTAGTATTGTATTTAGGAAAATGGGGGGGTGGGTAATATCCAGACGATGCGGAAGCGGAGGAAGACGCATAAGCTCTTGCGGTTGACGGTATTGGCACCATTGCGCCATAAGATTTTATAACTTGGACTGTAGGTGGAACCGGTGTTGTTGTTGTAGTTGTTGTTGTCGTTGTAGATGTCGTTGTAGGTGTCGTTGTCGGTGTTGGTTCAGACTTTACTTCAGCATCAAATCGTTGCGTCCTTATATTTTCATTATTACTCAATTGCAACGTGTGTGTTCTTATCCATTCCACATAGGGCTGTATGCTCTGAAAGACGTTAATTATTGGCGCATGGGAGTCATCCGTTGGTGCCGAACGCAAAAGCATGCCAACAACATAAAAGTGATCAGGTCGATCTTCTTTAATATTCGTGCCTAATAATATTGAACCAGAGTAGAAAAGATGGTCGGAGTCTTGCATACCACTGAATTGTGTATTGACATAAGAAAATAAACTCCCAAAGGATTCGTCGTAGTAGCGGCGGCTGATCGTGAACACATTTGTTTTTACCTTAAGCTTCGATAAGAAGGAAACGCCAACCATTTGGAAATTACGGGCAATTAATGAGCTTAATTTCGGCTTGGCTTGAAGGCAAATCGGCTGAATGAGCGGCGTAAAGTTGACACGGTCTCGTAGCATTACAACAGCAATGTTGTGTGCCAGCGTGATAGGATCGAAGAGCGAATGAATTTTAATGCCACTGACTTGGTATTCACGTGGTGGCGGTATACAAAAGCCTTTGCTGCCGCACTTGTAACTCTTCGTGTCGTTTGTTTGCTTAAACGCGCCCAACTGTATCCGAAAATCAGCAGGATTAACTTCCTGCGCCTGCAGCTGTATGCAAAATGCTGGTGCGATCAGGTGCCGTTCTCCGATTAGCGTGGCTAAGCATTCCACTGTTAGAGTCGTGTCGCCTGCAAGTAAAAGGGAAATTGTGAAATTACAAGCCGGCAAGAATAATTCCAACAACTGACTACCTTTGGTGTAGAGTATCGTGCCTAGAAAGGGTGCCTCCGTTGGTCTTGTTATAAACGACTTATCAAAATAAAGACGCTCCTCAAGCCGACCGCATTGCGTTGACGGCTCTTGTGGTTGCATACCAACTAGTAGATAGATTAAATAAAGTGCTTATAGTATGTGTAGTCTTTATTACTTTCTTTTAAATTCTTACATATTGTATTGCACAAAAGGCATGTGATTATAATTGAAATCGAGAATCCGAACATTTTTGTCTCGTACGTTAGTGCGCCGTTGACTAAACACAACTGACCGCATCTAAACCAGGTTTTGTTTACTTAGCTTAGGAAATGAAAAACGACACTATGACGCATTTATGACGACGAGCATTAAACATTCGAACACGATTATAAGGCAAAATCGAACTTAAAGTCAAACGACTGAAAGTTTATTGGAAATTTTACTCATTCCGATAAATTCCAGTACTTAAGCTGATAAAACAATTCAAACATTCGCTAGTTTTCCAAGAGAATTATTACTCGAATTATGTACATCATATTCGTTACTAATTATATTACTTATACGATTTGTCGGTTCGAAAAGTTGCCACAAACTAATATCGTAAAATATTAACAATTCAATTATAATGACATTAGCAAGAGCTGAACAAGCCATTTGGCCTACATTCATGCATACGAATGACAAGGATAGGCAGACATGCTGTGCACTGGTGTGCTAAAAAAAAAAAGGGGCGGACATGGCGTATACTTGACATTCATTGCGTTGTACACAAATTGTTTGCTCTTCCGTTCCAATGTCGATGGCAGCATTCAACTTGACTTGAAGGTAAATGTAACGAAAATGTTTGCATTATACAAATTTAATATGCGTTTTGCATTTAAAAAGGAAAGCAAATTGTGTAGGATAACACAACAACAAGGAAAACAAGAGCCAATGTTTTCCTTTGACTGAGCAGAAAGGTTGAATTTCAAGTGGCCAACAATTGCTAAGTGGCAGGCAACAAATGACGGTCAAGTCTGGCAGAGAGTGTAGTAATGTGTGGTGCACGGCACAGCGAGCACGGTGCGAGTCTAAATGGTGGAAAGCGCTTTGCTTGGCGAGCAGCAAATTTCGAGGCCGCTCATTTGTTTGTGCTCGTCAAATCAAGCTAAGAACATTAAACATTGCACAAATGTATTTGGCCAGCCGACTTGCCTTTGTTGTGGTTCTTGTGGGGCATTTCATTGCGTGTCTTTGGTCGCTAATTGATTTCAGCACGTCAAAGAAACGTACGAACGAGCGAACTGAACTGCTTCAAAAATGAATTTGTTTCCTTACGATTCGTAAATACTTGAAATAATTTCCATAAACTTTTTACAATTTTCAGCGTTGCTGCTCTTGTTGGACGCGTCGTTTTGCATAGTGTTTGCTCTGAGAGCGCGTTTATTTGTTACGCTATGAATGTGAAAGATCTGCGATAGCATGACGCGAGACGGTGAAATACCAGCCATATTCAATCCGAAGCGTGTGCGCACGCCATCGGTTGTGGTCACTGGCGACTCGTCGTCAAATGGGCCATATGGCGGCGGTAATACTGGCATAGGTACGAATACCGGTGGTGTGATTGGCAGCGGCGGTGGTGTCACCAGTGGCGGTGGTTGTGGTTTTAGCAATGTACTTAACACAAGTAATCCTCAAATAACCCACCAAGATTCAATCACATCGAGTCAACAAGATCCAAATGAGGTCATCATACAAGCCGAAACACCGACAGCAACCAACGCACAATCGATAACAGGCCTAGGAGGAGGTGGTCACGATGGCATACCCGATGCACAAGCCATTGCTATCGAGCAGGCCGGTGAAGAGCCGGAGGTGCGGTTTAAAAAGCTAAAGGCATGCAAAGAGTCATGTTGCTCAGAATTGGCGCAAAAGGTTAGTAGTGCCCATGCAATGTTCTACCTACTTTTAGTACATAATTTTTATGCCATTTCATCTTAGATGTACTTCGGTGTTTGCGTCACTATACTAGTGACCGCTTCTTGGGTGGGCGCCACGCATTGCATTAAATACATGTATGTGCATCGTGCGGCATTCGATAACGACTTGGATGATATGGATGATATTGATTTTGATACATCATCAAGTCCCATCGGCTTAGATTTTGTGACAAGCATCGAAGGTGATCTCGAGGATATACTTGCAATAAGCGATTCCTCGCTGTTACACGATGTCGAAGATGTGACGACGATTTTCAATATACCACCGGTGCAACCGCGTCCGCCGCTCTACTTTAGTGCGCCCTTCTTTGCGGCTTGGTTCTTTACCAACTTCTCGCTACTCTTTTTTCCCATTTATGTTGTGGGCAGCATGTCGCTAAGAAAGTGTGATAAGCTCAGCGAAATACTTGGCGATGTGCTGCGTGGATTTCGGGAACGCGGCTTTACCATAGGTGAGCATAACAAATTTTAGTCCTGCTATGAAAGTGCATCCTATCACACATTACGCTTTACAGGTCGCTTTCTCAACCGTTGCCTTTCGTTCTGCATACTCTGGTTGGTTACTACTTACCTCTATACGCTGTCGCTGCATGTGCTTTTTGCCACCGATGCGATGGCGCTATTTGCCACCAATGTGGCCTGCGTTTATTTGCTCTCGTGGGTCATACTACATGAACAATTCGTTGGCGTGCGTGTACGTGCAGCTTCTTTTCTAAGTCAAACAAAATCAAATTTACTATCATTTGCCAACCACAGATTGTCGCTGTCATTCTCTGCGACACAGGCATTGCGCTGCTTGCCTACATGGACGGCATCACGGAGAGTCGCACACTGAGTGGCGTCGTGTTGGCAACGCTATCTGCTGCGGGCTATGCCGTTTTTCGGGTAACTGTTGAGCATGCAATGTCCCTTTTGTATAATTTTTAAACACACAGCACTCATTTTCATTTTCACCGTTATTAAATTCTCTAGGTTATGTTCCGCAAGGTAATGGGCGACCCACCTGTGGGCCAAATTGCATTTACATTCACGACACTCGGCTTTCTCAATGCGTTGCTACTGTGGCCCGTCGTTCTGGCGCTGTACTTGACTGGCACGGAAGCCTTGTCGCCGGATCGTATACCTTGGTCGATTTTACTTGCCGCAAGCATTTTATTGTTGAGTACGTATACGGACAACTTCTTTTGGGTTCTTTACCTTAATTTCAATCATGATTACATGGTTTTTTTTTCTCTTTTAATCACAGTTTTTCACATCCTAATGCAATTCAGCGCGGCCGTTACTTACAACATGTTCGTGACATTGGGCCTGATTACGGCTGTGCCAGTTTCTGGAGGTAAGTCGTCTTAATTGCATATTATTTTCTTATTTAGCATATACATGAATTGGGCGTTAAATATGAAGCACATCAAGGCATTAGTAGTAGTATCCTTTGACATTCTTTTCATCTTGTAATTCAGTATGTAACTCTGAATTATTATAAAACCTCATAAGACATTTAAGTTTGTTGGCTTGATTTTACTAGCAAATTTTTTATAACGCCCTCACTCTTCACAGCTCTGGATGTTGTACTTTATAGCGCGACTTTTGCTGGAATGAAGCTTGCTGGCGTCATACTGATTGCAATTGGATTCTTCTTGGTAATGTTCCCTGAGAACTGGCCTGACTATATCACTCGGTTACTGCGGTAAGTACGACAAGTAGCGGTTTAAACATTAGCACTCACTGTGAGTACGTCAAATATTTTTTCCACTTTTCCTTAGTTCATTTAATTTGTTTGTTATAATTTTTATAAAGTTATCGTTTTATGTTTATTGCTAAATTAATACCAAAAAAAAAAATAAATTTATTCAATAAAATAAAAAAAGAAAATATTTGTTTTTTTTTCTTCATTTCTTCACATAATTAAATACCAACTAAATTTTTTTACGAATGAAATCTTGCAGAAAAAGCGTTCGTGCCATACTGCGTTACCAATGTTGTTGTGAATTAGCTGAAATTCGCTATGCTCATTCGGTAGGCTAAAACAAAATACCAAAATACTGTAAAAAAAAACAAAACAAAACATAAAAAAAAGAAACCAAAAACAAACCTTGTAAAATGTTTACTTAAAATCTGTCAATGAAGCCCTATCAAGCCTTTACTTTTTTTTTGGCAATTTTCGTTGCTATGAGAATAGATTTTTTACTGAATAACTGAAACTGTAAAAAAAAAAAATTTCCATAATGAAAAAAAAAAAATATACTTGAAATCACCTTGGCTTCTATCTATACTTTCGCTCTTCTTTTCAACAATTAAATATATATACATACATATTCATGTTTCAATTAACGGTTCTCTTTTGTACAATTTCTACCTTGGTAACCACCTACTTATACATATGATTGCATTCGATAATAATAATAACTCGTTTGCCAACTTGCATCTTTTGGGCTTGTTATGCAGTTGGCAATTCCGTTGTTGTTGTATTGTGGTTGATGTTGTTGTGGCTGTTGTTATTACTATTGTTGATATACTATATACGATATTCAACTAAACACCAACACACACACAGATACACACACACACTCACATACACAAAACTCTCTCAAAAACGAATTTTTTAGTTTCTTGTAAAATAAATTTATTAATCGATGTTGTTATAATACACTGGTACTTCTTCCCACCATGGGAAAACTGAATATATTTACAACAAATTCAGTATTAAAACAAAAACAAAAAAAGTAGCTTTGGGTCAATAATACACTTAAATATATGCAATATGACACACACCTACATACATTTACATATATAGACACTCATCGAACTCGTAGATACTTTCGCTTTTTGTTTGTTTTTGAAAAGTATGAAAACAACAATATTCAAATGCTCGATCTTCGTTCGCTAGTGAGTGCTAAGTCCTTTGTATTGAAATGAGTTTGGCAACACACGCCTTAAAGAGGGTCAATCGATGCAACCGGAATTCCTTCATGACTTTGTATTTTGTTCGTTTTTTCAATGCACACAAATAATGTGTGCTTCGATATTGTTTAGTGAAAATCAAGCAAAAATCTTGTAAATATGTAATTTATTTATTTTTTATTTATTTCATATCTTGATATGCTCTTTTTGATAAGAACACGGGTAACGATTTCAATATAAATGCAAATGTATCTATTACAATGCACAACGTTTAGCAGTATTTTTGTGATAAAAAAAATTGCACAAAAATTATAAAAAAGATATTTTTCGTTCTATCTTTCCCTTCCTGTAATTTTGCTAGTAACGCATGAGCGAATGAGGCCTCTTTTTAAGTCACCGTGTTTTTTGAGTTTTATTATTTGTTTACATTACGAATTTTTGTTTGCAGGTCTTGAAAAAAAATGGAATACCCACACGAGCCTGTTTTCTTTTTGATATGTTTTTTATAAAAATCAAATAACTATCATATTATAAATAAGAGCTTTCAATAAACTAAAATATGGATTGTTCATTAATAATACTGAGTTATTGTTAGCCGAAACCCGATATTCAGAGTGCTTATAAAGTAATTTTGAGACATTTTTGTGTGGAAAAAAGCACATTTGTGTAACGAATGCCGACTACTCTCCAAACTTTTCAAAAGGTCAAACCCAAAATTTGTAACGAATCCGCAAAACCGTACCGGAATTAGAATCAATGAAATCTTTGAAGAATAATTGGAATATTATATAGTTTTTTGTGACTTTAACTTGTTTTTCGATTGTTAACTACTGATTTAATTTGATTTAAAATATGCATGCACTTTTTGTCCATCTTTAAACTCAAATCGTGTTGCTGTTTAATCCACTTTTTTTTATTAGTAAACCTCTACATACTTCTACATATAAATGGTGTCGAAATTTCTTCATTATATTTACAGAAGCATCATTATGCTGGGTCACAACGCGAGGTGAGTTTCCAAAGTATCGCGTCAGTTATGAGAACATTTCAGTTGACACGACATAATGATTTCTATAAAAAATTTAACTAGGAAATCCCAATCCTCCATTTATCTTTCCTTTAATAAAAACATTAATTTTTGCATTTGTTTTTTAGTTGACATTGAAAATTTAAGTGAGAAGTTTTTAAATTATTTAAATTTCCTATTCTAGGAATTTGAAATATAGTATTTTCATATTTTGTTTATTTATTATCTATCAAAACTAGAAACTCCTCGCTAAAATTTCCTGGAATCTATTTTTATATACATACATATAAACGGATGTATATACATATATTTATGAGAAGTTGTTATTTTGCATCATTTCATTATACAATTAATATAAATTTGATATGCATTTTTAAAGTAACTTTTTAGTTTTTTTTTATATTAAAAGTATACATTTTATTTAGAAGCGATATTATTTAAAATAATATATATAATTCTAAGGTAAGTTGCAGAGTTGGAAAATGATAATGACACATGCCATGCCATGCGCATTTTTATCTTTTTTAATTTGTTGCTCATTTCGTCTTTTTGTAAAATAAAAGGAATTCGGAAAACGAAATAGTTAAAACAGTTAGATTAAAATCTTACTGTTCTTCGATGCGATTATGTTATCATTATCAAAAGTTTAATTTAAATTTCCTTCATCACTTATCCAAATCATAACATCATTTCTCACCTTAAAGAAACAGCTTTGAGTACATTGAAAAATGAAACTAGTTTAATGCTCTCTAAAAGTAGTGAACTTTTTCATTTTCGTATATAGACAACACGCTAATCTGTACTATTGCTTCTTTTTCTTCTTTTTCCTCACCACTGCTACCACTACTTCCTCTATCACCTAATCAAAAACTTTAATAAATAACATGAATTTGAAAATGAAATCAAAACCAAACCAAAACCAAACCAAAACAAAACCACATTCAATCACGAATTGCATTGATTGATTTGATCGTTCGATGATTCTTACATCCACGCTCGATCAATCGAATAAACGAATGACCGAACCAATGAACAAAACTCATAGTGGTAGGCCAGCGCTTTGTAGACGAGACGTTATGGTCACGGGGCCGTCCACCCGCTATGCCCAAAGGCACATTACGCGTACGCACCACTTAAGATAAGAGCAACAATATAAATCGGAATGAAACATAACCGAAAACAGATTTTTCTACCTAACATGATAACGTATTAGACAAAATAAAAATTATTATTTTTTAAATTTCGGACTTCTGGTCGGTAAGTATTGCAAAAAAGACTGCCACACAGTCAACAAAAAGATTACTATCAAAATTCCTCTCAGCCAAATGCGACAGTTTTCATCATTTCTTTGTAGTTTGATTTTTGTGTTTATTAACCCTTTGAAACTATTTGTGCAATTTTGGTTAAACATTGATATTTTGTTTGCATATAATTTCCAGATCGCAGCATATATATGCGTCCCATTATAAACATAAACGAAAATATTATGCGGTCAATACCAATTCGTATGTTGTTTGAATGAAAAAAAAATAAATAAATAAATAAACAAAAAACTGTAAACGTTTTGAAATGAGCAAATGTTTCTGTTATGACAAAACAAAAAAAAAAATCTAAACCAAAACATTTTTGTATACAACCCTCGAACGGTGAGCGTCCTTTAACCTATTCAGCATTTAGAACTCGTTAGAACCAGACACCTTACCTAAGCAAACCCCAACACGGCTTTACTTAATCGGCAGAAGAATGACGAGTTACTCGCATAGATGCCACAAAGGCTGTAAATAATGCGCTGATTGTAGTTTGGAACACTTTTCTTTGTGCTTCACACGAAATATTTCAATTGCAGTGAATTCGGCTTGTCGGCGAAGTCTGTATGAAAATATCTGTCAAGATAAAAATTAACTTACAGTGAAAACAAAAAAAGTTGAAATTAAAGTTTGGAATACTTCATAGTTTTTTGGAAAAATTTGACAAGTTAGAGCCGAATTCACTGTACTTTACACAACAACAACAATTGTCTTTTTTCTTTTTCAAATATTTTTGTTGTTGATTTTACTTTTTGTTGTTCGTGTGCATTTTATGTGATTTGTCTTTATTCGTTTTTGAATTTTGTTCGCGCTTTGTAAATTGTTGCACTTGGCTTTGTTAATGAACAAATTAATTAAATCCAAACAATGAAACAAACCCCCATAGTTGTTAGTGCATATAGTGCCACACTTTAAATAAATACTCTTTCTAACTGCTTTCCCTTTATAAATCTTTCTACTTCTACCTCAGTATATATACATAAGTCAGTAAATCAGTAAAAATTCTGTATAATTTATAGAAAAAATATAATTAATTAAAAATCAATATAAGAAATCGTTCGGCTTTATTAAAACTTGGCAAAAAAAAAAAAAACAGAAAAATTTATAATAATTTTTAAAGAAGTTAAAATTTGTGTAAAAATCAAGTACCGTTAGAAGACTTTAACATCAAAAGAGAAATACAACTCTGTAAATATTAGTGAAAGAACACAACAAATTTAAAACTACGAAAAGAACTTTGCTAATTTCACTTTTTTCTCCACATCTTCAATATAATCTTCGACAACGCTCAACTTGAATCCCAAATAGATGGGGTCGCGGCCCTCGGAGCGGTACTTTAACAGGTCAGCATCCCACCATTATCGACTATCGGACGGGATACATAAGGTCCCATCTTCGTTCACCCTCTGGCCGTGTGAGATGACTGATATATCGCCCACTGGCTTTTTGCACGGCTCCTCGCATCATCACCCACACCACCACCACCACCAGCATCACCACCATCAACAACAGCAACACATACAACGACAGCACTCGCACTCGTCACTAATTGTGCATCATTCGAGTGTACATGGCGGCGCTAACAGTGGTGGCTCGGCAGCTGCACTCGCCGTTGCTGGCGGTTCGCGTGGTCCGCCTGTCGGTGGTGGCGGTAGGCTCTTCTCCTACTTTGGCAGCGAGCACGAACACGAACGTAAGAAATCGGAGACTTCGTTCTTCAATTTGGGTTTCAGACGTAAGTCTACGGTTGTCTACTACGCAGCCACCGATTGAAACAACAAAGCTTCAAGAATATGAATGCGCAAGCAGTCGATCGATATGACCTGACGAATTGTCAGGAAATCGTGTCATGCATATCAAAAGTTAATAAATGCATTGCTGGCAGCGTAACGAAAAAAAAAAAATATATAGTACCCGAAGCCTTCGTAAAACAATCATTATTGGAATTACCATTTTAAAATAATTATTAATGTTAAATCCTTATCAAAGTTGTTGTTGTCGATGTTATCGTCGTTATAAATGTTGTCATAATCGTTGGCGAGTTTGCTCAAATACATTTTAAATTAGTTTACAGTTTTAAAACACAAAAATAATAATAAATACACACAAGATGAACACCATTTTAACGAAATTGTCAAAAAAAAAAACACACATCGAAGTTAGGCAGCCGAACCACTGAACCCTTTGAACCTTCACTTGTCATTCTTTGCAACTCACCGTCGACAAAGGCTTCAATCTTCGAAGCGCTTTTATGATATTCCCAAACTGTCCAAAGTCCTAGTTTAACTTCCATTTGCGATATTTTCCAAATGATTATTTCATAATAAAAAAAACAAAAAATCCACTGGTTCAAACTTGAAAGTATACCATGAGGAGTAATGCCCTCCCAAACGGCATTAAATTTAATGCGTAAATAATACGCAGGAACATTTTTTTTGTGAGAACATAAAAAGTCAAATGCAACGTAAACGAAGCCAATTGTTTTAGCAATTACACCAAAACGAAACTAATAATAAACCATTTTAAACGTAATACAATAAAAGATCAATTTAGATTTGATGTATAAAAAAGCACACTTAAAAACCATAATGATTATTCAACGAATATCATTAAGTGCTTGGCACAGATTGATAGTGTACACATTTTAGAACAAAATACTTATATATAGTACAACTGATGAAGTACTTACAAGAAGAATATTCAGTTAGATTTAGAGATCCCAAACAGAAAATCTGAATTTAAAAACCAAAAATATTTTTATCAAATACTGTTAACAAAAGCGTATATTTTATTGAAAGCAGAACATGAAAATGGAGACGGTCAAGGGACAAACCACTTTTAAAGCGCCGTTTTCTTTTTAAATGAACTGAAAAATTAATTAGACAAAATCTCCACATGAAGTATTTTTTCGGTGCACTTTTGTCTGCATAATTTAATAATTGTTGAACTGTAAAATGTTTATTGTCGCGTTTTTTGATTATGTACATGTATTTTGAACCACGACGATTTGATTTTTTTAGACTCAAACCCAATAATTGATTTGTGATAGTTTTTAAAATATGATATATGCCACTTATAAAACAATATATAATATGTACGAACGACAAATACACAAAATAAATATAAACATACATTAATAGTTGAAAACATACTTTCTTAGTTGTCTTTTATTGTACTAAATCGCACATGCAACTCTGCAAACAATTTATTTGACCTGAGGAAAAGTTGGCCATGACTAGAAAATTTTTTTGAAACGTCCGGGTAGGCTTTGCTTTTTGCTCATACGACAAATTCATGTCATTATAATAAATCTCTCTTGAAATTTATAACATAAAAAGCAAAAAAATTCTAAAAGGATTAAAAAAATATATTCATACATTCTAAATTTGCAAAATTTTTAAATTTTTTATAAAATTTTATGCAACCTTGACATAAAAATAATCGCGTGTGCGCATTTACTAATCGCGTTTAACAAAAATAGAAACGAAAAGAAATTAATAAAAAAAAAGTAAATATAAAAACACCCGTAAAGGTGAAAAAAGGAAAATTGTCCTTAGACATATAAAAGATACGCGACTTTTGACGGTTTTTGTTTGGAGTTACGTTGTTTTTTTTTTTCTTGTGTTTTGATATCGCTCTCATTTTGCAATTAAATTTTTACAAATCCTAAAAAAATTGCAAACATTTGAATTTGATTTATCTGAAAACAACAAGGACAAGATTCCAGATTAATTATTCGACGACATCACATCATTTTCGGTGGACTCTCTTTCATTCGATAAAGATTTCAGGAATCAAAAACAAAACGATAATGAATAAATTGGGTAAGTAACCTTCAAATCAGTTATATCCAATATTAAATATAGTCGAAATTCCGTATAAAGAACTGTTTTCTCTTCCGAATTGGTATTAAGTAGACAACTTTTTTGTTCTACTCCATGTGAGTTTGAATTTCCATTGAAATCTTTCTTTGACTCAATTTAACCAATATTTATAGCTTTACACCCTTCGTATACACTATACACTATTTTGCCCGTTTAAATAAAAAAAAAACAATTATTATGTATTATATATTTTGTTATAAAATTTCAAAAGAAAAGAACAATTCATATTTCACTTCACATATTTTCTTCAAAAACTTAAACATTTATGATACATTTATATAACTATGTACTTTTTACGCTTAACATGTTGAGATAAAACTGTTGTATATATTATAAAAAGGCTGTTTTGAAGGCACTTAACATGTACTTAACTATAGAAAGGATAAGTCTATATGCTGGACGGATGAAGAATATTTTTTAAAATACTATTCGAGCAGTAAATTTTGTTTTTCTCATTAAAATAAATGAACAAAAACTATGCGATAAAGTCAAGAGTTATTGTCTGCATCACTAGGTAAAGTTGTTTACAAAAAATTATAGAGCAGCAGGATATTAATAATCACGACGTGACACGTCTGAAGATAAAAATGATGCAGAGTTATAATACAAAACATTTACTTAGTGGACACTTCAGAGCAGTTTAAATACTTAATATAAAATGTAATCAAAAAGTAGAAGCAGCAGCAGCAAAGCGATTCGACGAAAACAGGAGGAGGTAACGTACTGACAGCCAGCAGAGCGTGGTCACTGCCCACTATGGCCGTGCGGCTGTTCAGCGCTTTGACTATGAAAAATGTGTGAAAATTTTTTTGCAGTTTTTGTGTGGTAAAAAACAACTAAAAAGAACAAAAAATTCTATATAAGCATAGTAAAAAAAAAAACACAACCGCTATTGGAAGTCTTTGTACAGTGTAGAGCATCACCAGCAGCGAAAAAAACTCGGCTCTTGGCGTTATTTTAGTACAAAAAAAAAATAAATAAATACCACTTTTTTTTTGGTGTGTTTCAAAGTGCACAACATTATGATCAACCAAGCCAAGGTCCAAGTAGTAGGCAAACAAGTTTATAGAATAGAAAAAGTTCTCAGGGTATGAGGCCGACAACGAGCGCGAATAATAAAAATTGAAACGCACATGATAATCACGTATAAAGCGAAATGATGCGGCGACGACGAAGACAAGAAAAAAATATTTATATATTTATAAAAAGATTGCGTTTAATTCATGCAAAAAATCTGACTGACGACGTTAAAAAAAAAATACGCACACCACCTTTGCGTTTAAGCGGCATAGGTAATACGACGCCGAAGAACGGTAGCGGCACATATGCAACCCTCTTAGCATATCTTGGACGGGTGGCACTGTTGGCCATCATCAACACATTCACCTCGGCACCCTAAAATGCTAGTAAAGCCACAGACACAGCGAACGGCCGCAGCGAAAGCAGCCAGAGCCCAAAATTGCAAAGAGTTTGATTTGATTCTAACAGGTTTCTGCTTATACAGCATTGTAGACGACTCACCATCCACAGCTGTTGATCTTCACGGACATTAGTGCTATGTTTATTACTGCTGCTCTTGATGCGTGTGTTTCTTGTCGATCTTGGAATTTCCGTTTTGCCGCGTAATCTGAGAGCAGGAAGCGAAGCTGTTTGCGCTTTTTTACGCTCTCTTTTCCTGTCGCTGTTTCTACTGCTGCTTGTGCTTTTTCTACTGCCTCTTTGATCAGAAATGACAAATAACCAGATTCATTGTAATAGATTATGTCTACAACTTAATCGCCTTGGAGATAAATGATGACAATGCTCAAAGCGTCACATAAATACTTTTCCATATATAAACCTATATATATATACTTGTTTAATAAAAAAAAGAGATTCGTAGATGCAAAATAAAAAAAGTGGAAGGGTGTACTAACAGAATTACAGCGCGCTCTTTGCGCTTCTTCAGTGTCATTTGAGATTCTGGCTAGCTAGAACAATTCATTTGCTCAGAAAATTATCCTAATACTTTTCGCATAGAATTTGTTTAAATTATTTGAGATTGTCTTTTTCTTCGAATGTGATAAATTATTTGAACGTTGATTCTTGTTTTTGCACGAATTGTGCATTCGATATGTCAATTTTGGTTTGCTTACTTGATTCTAGATGCATTTTGGCGTATGTTGTATAGCTGTCACGCTCATCTTAATCTGTAGATTAAGATGATTGTTAGGCCCAACAATGAAACAATGAGCATTAATGCCGATTGCAAGCCTGCGGCGCCTGCCAGTCGGCACTTGAACATGTCGTAACGTGTCTCTACATCGTTAACAATATTCTGATGCTCAGCTTCAACCAATTGTCCATCGTAGTAAGTAATCAAATCTTCGAATGGATATTCAAAGCCTTGCAGGCATTCGCATTTATAGCCACCGGTGTCATAGCCACGTCCCATGATCGGCACGCACTGCATGTAGGGGGGAACGTAAGCAAGTTAATATAAAAGTCAAAATATGTGACAAAGGAGTGAAAAACTCACGTAAGATGTTTGTTGATCGCATTTATCAGTATCCTTAAAAGCATTAGGTACGTAATACATGTCCGGGCACTGATTTATATCCAGTTGTAGCATGTCCATGGATACAGCAACGGCACCTCTGCAGGGTAAGAAAAAATTTCCATTTTAATTAATGACAAGTGACAAAATGTTTTCTTTCATTGTTGGAATTTGCATGACAACACGACAAAAGTCATGTCATGTCAACACTTGGGCGTACTAAACAAACATCAAAATTAACAATTGAAAGATAAAAAAATGACAAAACGACACCGATAGACTGCCGTTGAAGGGTTAAGCGGACAGACCGGTATGCGCATAAAAGATTCACTCATCTCATTAATGCCAACATTTTGGTTACCATTAAATTTTTATTCTCTTTTTTTTATTGAAATCCGGCACACGCCTTTTGGGATAGACCAGTTTTGATTGTATTCCTTAATTCTAAAGCGAATTTGATTACCCATACTCACTTGAATTCCAGTTTCACTTTGAGGCTGTCCCAGCCAAAGAACGGCACGGCGTAGGTCATAAGCCACTTCTTGACATAACCCTTACAGTCGAACTCCGGTTGGGTCCAGTAGCCATGCTTCAGGTTTGCCGCACGATAGGAATTCGGATAATGCTCGTATTTTTGACTGTATTCACCTGTCTCATTGTGACGTATTTTAATCTTCATGTAAAATGTTTCAAGATCGTCGAAGTTAGTATTCCAGCGTTGTTTAAGGAATTTAAAGTATTTCTTTTCCGTATAACGTTCATTGGTTTTGTTGAGACGTGCCAAGTCTTCGACTTTGAACTTGCGCGTGTTTAGTTCGGTTTTGTAGGCATAGGGTGCAAAATATGTGCGGTTGGTGAATTTATTTCTTTCCCATAGCGTTGTCGCTGACCAGACTTTGCTGTCGCCAAGGACAATGGCCAGTGTTTCGCCGATCATTTGATCTTCAGTGAGTGGTTTGTCGGCCACGCGTTTGCCCGAGTACACTTCATTCGGATCTGAAATCTATGAAATTTATTTTGTGGGTGAAATGGAAAATTTACGTTTGTGTTAATTGAAGAAATAATAATCAAAAGTTGTCAATTTTTGTGTGACTAATTTTCATATTATATGTGTGTGCATACATACATATATGTATGTATGTGTGCTTGTATATGTATGAGCGCAAGTTTGTTGATTTTAAAGAATTTCATTTATCGTCAGATGCAGGGATCAGATACAAATATAATTCATCGTAAGGGTTGTTTGCGCGTCAGGCAGCAGTACTTTAATCAACTATCAACTTGTTCAAATACTATTTGGTTTGTACTGCTTCTATTTCTGCTGCTTTTGTTGTCTTTAATAAAGATGAAGAAGCTGTGCGCGCTGAGCTCTGTGAACTTGTTTTTCGTGTTGTGTTGTGTTGTGCTGTGCTGTGCTGCGTTGTCTTGTCTATTTCGCTGCTAAACTAATGAATTTAGCATTTGGTAATGGTTTGACACTGCATATTTAATTTTTGAGTCCAAGTAAAAACAAGCGTTGCAGGAAATTCGAGGAAGTTGAATTACGCGTAGAAAATTATATTTTACACTTGAAAAGTTTTCAAGTATGCGCGCTGATGTCATTGTTTTTTCTTCCCTTTTAATAGAGACCATTTAATAGGTGTCGGGTTATCAATTATTACTTTAGATTCTTGTGATACAAATTCGCTAACACGCGTGAAAAGCTGTCACCGCTGTTTGTTGCTTGAGAAAATCTACTTAAGAGTTCTGAATTTTTATTGCTTACCTGCAGAAAAGCGCTGATAAAATTGGCCAGACGCACAGCCATCTTGGCTTCGTTTTCAAACTGTTGATCAGCGCCAAAAGTAACATCGCCACGTAGAATCAAATCTTGTGGATGGAAACTTTAAGTGACAAAAAAGAAAATCAAGTTATTGTTAAAATATTGTAAAATTTACAAGCAATCCAACTCACTTCTGGCATGTGCGCGGCGTTACGCCGTGAATGAATTTCAATGCTTGATCGATGTTCAAATGTTTCTCGTGCAACGATCGCGAGCCAGTGGAGTAATTGCGGTATTCAGGACGCATGTCAAGATACTTTTCTCTCACAAGGTATGGTGCTTTTTCCCATTGTATTGGAAGTTTTTGTATCCCTATGAACAATTTAAAACGATTAATTTAGTCAAGCGCATTCGCTGTCAATACTTACATCCAATTTTTAGGCAGTCATAGTCGTTGTAATATTGCTCCGCTGATGCACGTTCGACAATTTCGCCCAGATAGGGTCGCCGCACGACGTTAGGCAGTCGAAAGCCCGGCTTACAGCGACACTGATACCCTCCACGTCGAAAGCCCCAGCCATGCAATGGCTCACATTCGGTTGTTTCTTTTTTACAACGTGCAGTGTCTGCAAAGTGATTCGGCCCCTTGTTACCCTCGCCAAGCGGACATTGATTTATGTCAATACGCTCAAAGTCCATTTCGAGAACGGCTACGGCTGTGTATCTATTAAAAGTCACTTGTCAGTTTATGTTTATTCAAGTTATGTTCAACGCAACTTACTTTGGATATTCAATGTGTCTGAATTGTGTGTGTCTTGGGTATATATCGGCAATTGGTACTACGGCAGACACCAGCCACTTGTTGGAACGTCCGCAGTCGAAATAAGGGCGGGTCCATTTGATGGGACCGGGTTCTTCTTCAGAACCTGGCGGTCCGTGGAATGTAAAAGTTTCGTTTGTGTTGTTTGCATAGCGTATTTCAACTTGGTAGGTAATCTTTGTGTCGTGGCGACCATCGACATCGTCCGGCAGCCATTTACGATACCATTCGTTTATTCGATACATTTCGTGTGTGTAATCTTTTGATCTAGAGTCAGGTGGGTGCGCGCCCAGATCGCGTACATCGAACGTGTTCCATGTGGATATCTTTTGCAAGTGAATGGGATCATTGAAATCATCCAAACGGAAGGTACGTGGACCAAAACGTGGAAATGTTTTATTAAAGAAGCCACGATATGACGATGAATACGAACTGTTCGGTGCAAAGTATATAGCAGATGCATTAATGGACGGATTGGCCGATACGTCGGCTACGGTGGATAAAAAGTAGTACATCATGCCTGGATCATAAGTGTCGTTTATGGCCGGTCGTATGAAACGTGATTGGAGTATGTAACTCCAGAAGAAACTGCGACTCAATGCCATATTCTGTAAATGCAGCAATGCAGTGCGATTTGGAAAGACGGGATTTACGTTGACTTCCTTGATATCAGGCTTGTGCGAGACAGCGTCCACTGGCATGAATAAATCCGTTTGGTGTTGAATTGGACAATTGTCTGCATTGACTTTATCAAATTGTATTTTAACCTCGTCGAAGGAATCGCGTGCCTGCCACTCATGTTGAGCGAACACACCCACAGCGAGCACTAGTAAGAAGAGCATGTAGCTCCGCGCGAGTATCGTCGCTTTTGGACGATGCATGTTAAGGTGGCGTCGTTGGCTTTAGTTTATTTCTGCCCCCAACGCACGCATGCAAGCCAATGGCAATAAGTAACTATTATTAACAAAAACTGAACCGAATTCCCTTGGAGAAGGGCTGTACATACACGAGCAACAAGAAGGTTGATTTGATTTAAGTTTGTAACAAGAGGCAGACGGACAGACTGCCGTCGACAACGCCCTCGATGATTAACAGACGCGGGCTGTTGAAATAACATTAAATGTTAGTCATTAACAGCGAAGAAGAAGCAAAAGTGCTGGATAGAAAAGTGTTGAAAAGGCGAAACATCTACAGGTGTTATTTGAAAATACGCCTTCACGTCTCGCGCTTATACATAAATATTATCGAATTCGTTGCAGTAGACACACTAGTGTCAGCATTGCTGCACTTAAGCCGTAAGTGACACTTTTGTATTGAAATTTAAATTTGTATTCTCGGCTATGCTTACTTGAAACGTTAATATGCAGAAATCCATACGATCTCTACATTAATACAATTTGAAAAATTTCAATTTGATAGGATGCCTTCAAAGAGTGCTGTAAAATGTCTTTTTACCACTTCTGGAACACCCACATAAGAAATGGTTCTGAAGCACTAGCAACCCTGCAACAGTCTGTTGTTTGGACTACCATATCAACCTTTTTTGAACATTTGTGCTTTTTATTATTAAAAGATTAATCAGTTATTTTTAATCATATAGTAGAACTTTGATAATCCAAACAATTAGAAATTGAGCGATGACCGAATCATCGAATTATAGGTATTTCTGGTATTTTCAGAGTACGACACATAATTGATAAACGGCCGATTTAATTTTTTGCAGCTTTTATGCAATTTCAATACAAATGCAATTTTTTTTTTAAATCTTGCATCTTATTTAATTAATTTGAAGTTAATTATAATATATTAATACCAATATTAATTGTTCTTCCGAATCACTAGAATGTCCGGAGTCCAGATTATCAAAGTTCAACTCTATTTGTACAGATTTAGAAGAATGTCTTCTATCAACGTTTATTTTTAATCTTTGGAACCGATGCCCCCATGTCATCGTTAGGAACATCTTATAGCTTTCAACCTTTATGAAGGTGAGGAAAAGAAATGTGAAGATAGTAACAATTTAGTTGTATTTATATAAATACGTACATATGTATTGCCCATTTAGCACTAAACTGGTGACCAAGCTAAGGTAGAAGGCATAAAGAGTATTTGTTTATAACTAAAACTTATGTTATTTATCGTGGACTTGTTCGGTACTTTATTAGTTTACAGTAACACATACATACATATGTCAATAAGCTTCAATATATTTGTATTTACTTGTACATTCACACTTGCATCATAGCGCATACACAAGTTTGAATGAACATACGATAACAAGCAATTGGCCACCTGCCAGATGCCTTACCATGCCAGTTGTGGGCGAGGGCATGGCATAGGCTCTGCTGCGCTTGCAACATGAAGTTCCCTGCATTGTACCGCTGAAAGACAGCACTTAACGCATTGTCCAAACATGCCAACCAACAAACCAAAACAGCTCCCATAAGTAAATCAAGTCAAATTATTTTATTCTTATTTCGTTGTGCATTTTGTTTCTGTACTGATGCTGCCCTCATTTAGTATGCACCCTTTTGACCAAAAGGGAAGTGTGGAAACCGTAATCGGGTCAATAATCCACCAGAACGCGTCTACCGAGTTCAGAGTGACAGATAAGGGACGAGCTCTGCAATGCTTTCTGGCACCATGGCCACCAGAACATGGCTCTTCGATCGGCTATGTAGCAATTTGGTTGGACTACTTTCGTGCGTTCTCCAAGCATTACATCAGTCTTCGGTCCGTTCTTTGTTGTAATTTATTGCATCTGCCTAAGTGTCTGTACGTTGCCCTTATAACTGGTATACACTTCGAAAAATTTGGGTATATGTATGTTAATAGTTTTTGCGAATTAACGCAATATCCAAAAGGACAGAAAATAAACAAAATTCATTGCACCAAGTCCTGACCATCTTCAACAATTTGGTTTGTAACCAATGAGCGTGATTATATATTGTTTGTACAATTTTTCTTTGGACAGACATGTCCAGCGCACTGTACGTTGATCGTGGGGATTCACCCTGATTTCCAACAGTCTATTTGGCAGTTTGCCATTCAGTCAACTTAGTAGCTTGGCCAGAGCTTCGGCATTTCATTTTATTTTGCACATGGGAATCAAATCGCAAGCTGCATGGTTTTCGAAAAGGTTCAAACTGACCGGACTGACCATGTGTGCTTATATAATTATTTATGTACAAGTAGCATGTACAAGCAACTGACCAGGCTCAAGTTACCGTTCCCATTAAATTTTGTAATTGATTGTTGAATAGTTGCATTCACGTTTGGCGCACTTTTGCTGGCTTTTCCAGCGGGTCTCCGACATCAATTTGACGAGTCAAGCGGCACTTGACTAAAGTCACTTTTATTCTTGAATTTAACTAACTATATAAAAAATCTTTGTGGATTTAAAATAAATTAATTTAAGCTTATTTTTGTTTGTGTCTTCATTAATGTCTTTTATGATCTCTCTGACTGAAATCAGCGCTTCTTACTAGAGTGTTACATTTAAAATGTTCTCCTTTTAATTGTCAAAAAACTCTGCATTTGAATTTGCGTTTCAAATCAAAAATGTCAAAGCGATAACCGTGGCGATTCTACCATAGCATGCTTCAACCAAAGTTCAAAGCCCAATGCAAATACAATGTTAAAACAAGTATACCATATATACTTAAATATATGTACATACAATATCAAACACAAATGTACCATGCACAAAAAAGTATAAATAAATATATCTTAGGCATTGGCGATTTTTAAATTCTCTTCCCCCCTTTTCCAGTGCATTTTTTTATCCTAACAGCGTTTTTTTTATTTTCGTACTCCAGTGTCGCAATATTCTTGTTGTTTCTGATAAAAACGTATGTGTATAATGAATACCATTTGTGTGATTTCGGATACGCGGTACGGGTATGTGCAAATGTCTTGATAACTGCAAAATATTGTTCATATATTCTTCATACATGAAGAATATAAGAAAAAACAAATAACAACGACCGCCAAACAAAAAGCGCACATGAAATAATAAAAAGGCAAAACAATGAAATGATTACCAAAAACATTTTAAATGCAAACGGCAGACAGAAAAATGGAAAAAAAAATTATAAACAAAATATAAAAAATGTTCAGAAATAAAAAAAAAAAAATAAAAATATTGCGAGAGAAACAGCAGCAGTCGAAAAAGAACAATGAACTGTTGAAAGATAAAAACATTTTGGACTTCAGCCAAGCAGCAACGGAGGCGGAGTCGGCAGAGGCTTTTGCTGGTGGACACGCGAAGTTCAATTAAACTTGGACAATCAACGAGAACGATTTATAAGTTAAATCATTTTATCCAAACAAAATCAGTTGAATTTTCTTTTTGTAATGTTTTGCTTGTGTACGTCAATCGATGTTGTGTGACATGCAAAATTCTCATATAAAAGAAAAAAAAATTGAGAAAATAAAGGTAATCAGCAAGAGCAATAAAATCTAAAGCAAATGCAACAACAGCATTCAAAATGAATAACAAAGCCTAACAGCGAAAATGTTTTTGTCAAGGGTGAATGACCCAGAATGATTAACCGACCATCAACGCCGTTCGGTCGCAGTTGTGGCAACAATGCATTATTACGGCGCAGAACAGTCGTCGCGCGTTGCTGCTGTCGGTAACGTTGCAGCCGCCGACGCAGCCATAAACTCCATTGGCGTTGTTAGCAGCAGGCAGCGGGCATCATCGGCAACGTGATCATCATCTCGGGGGCTTCGGTTATTTCGGCAAAATACGAAGTCGTCGTCGTTTCTGTTGACGAAACAACAACATAAATGAAATAAACGAACGAAAAAGCACATTTGAAAATGTTTGCTTTTGCGTCTCATCAATCTGCACACAACCCTACTCGCATGCACACCAAAGGGCCACGCAGATTCAGGCATGCCTGAGGAAAACGTGTTCGCCTTAACACAAAACATTATCTTATTACTTTATTATATTATTTAAGATTGATTTCTAATCTTTCTTACAATTCTAAAATTCAGTATGAAAAGGGTATCTTTATTAAGTAAAGCATATCAGGCCTGTGACGGGTTCACAATTATACTTTATTAGTTTCAATATGTATTATCGATGTTTTAACTCTTTTTGTTTGAGCGATGTAGAAATTCCTGATCTTTTCTTTAGCCATTTGCAATAATAATTTAAATATTTTTTTATCTTTTCACGACTTAAACATTTCATTAGGAAGATACTTTCTAACTACTAACTAGCCAATTTCATATCCTTTATCTTTTCTGATGTTTGAGCAATAGGCTTTTGTGTATCATTAACTCTTATCGCCTTGACGTGTTTCGAAGATGATCCTTTAACACAAACTTAATAAATTTCAATCCAATCCAGTCACCTAGTGAGTACAGGGTTCAAAATGACAACAAGCAATACTCGATTCGACGTTCAAGTCGCAAAGAATCTGAAAGCTTTCACGTTGCCTGCCCTTCTAAGCAAACGTCTCGCTACGTTGTGGAAATATCAAAAAATGTCCAACAAAAAGCGAGGCCAGCCTTAGAGTTCAAGAAAACCAGTAATGCGACAACAACTGCAGCAACAGCGGCAGCAGTTGTGGCAGTAACAAAAACCGTCAGCAATTAAAAACAACAAGCATAAAAAAAAACACAAGAACAACAAATAAAAAAGAACGAAACGTATATTCAAGTGGCATGCTACGAACCTGTATCCTGTCACCTAATTTCCGTTTAAACAAACTTGTCTTTAGATTGTCCGCTGGCGTCGACAGCGTCGATACACTTGAGTCGCAGTTGTCGCCTTTGCTAGTGTCTAGAATCTTGAGTCTCGTGTCCCGTCTGCTATCCTTGCTGAATACATTTTGTGTTCTTTTTCTCTATTCGTTTGCAACAGAGTATTATACAATGACAGGTTTCTTTTAAAGCTAAATTCAATTGTTGTTCACATGTCCTTTGGACAGTTAAAACAACAACAACAACACAAACCGCCGGCATGTTTCCTTGTCTTCAGCGCAGGGTGACGACTGCAAAAAACGGCAACATCAGGCACAAGCAAGCACTGACCCAAAGTAGTCCCATTGTCCGACTAGATGAGCATTCGCATTTGTGTGTAGGAAAACACAATGAATGTGTTAGTTTATGCATGTGTGTTTATTTGTATTTGTGTGTGTGTTTATGCTTCTACTCAAGGACCTACGACAATAGTGTGGCTTTTGTTGCTTTTTTCCTGCAGGCCAGACGAACAAATTGCATAAATAAAAGCACACACACACTCAGGAAACAACTTATTTGTGTTGAGAGTGAGTGTTTGTATGTTGGAATACATTCGAATATTAAAAAAGCTAAATAGGCGAATAGTGTGAAAACGTTGCAGTGGGAAGGGGGTATTAGTTTTGGGCGCAACCAAAATGGTCATACATTTTGTATAAAATACCCAAAAGAAAGCCTATAATACACCTATTCGATCTCGGCAACTATAAGAGATGTATACAAAATTTTTTCGCAGCTTGATTCTGCTCATAGTTTAGGAGTGAACAACAAACAACTGAATTTACAACGTGTAAAAAATTCTCGGTTGTCATTTGAGTTAGGAATATATGCCTGATGTTCGTAACCACGCGCACATGTACTTCAAATAGTAATAATCTTCATAATCTACATAATAAATACTTCTTGTCGTAGTCGAAGCACAGCTGTACTACACAAACATAAATTGACTCTGTATGTCAACTGAACAGCTAACAAATACATGTGGTCTGGTCTCGTTGTGTACTTACATAAATTCAAATACAAAATTGCGCACACAAATTTTTATGGTGCGCAACAATGCAAAATGCATTTTAAATGCCGAGCAAACAAAACTCAGCCAAGCCAAACGTTATTTCCAGCGGAATAGGTCAGTATTTTAAGTGCAAGTATGTATTGGAGTTTGAGTATGTTATGTATAAAGTTTTAGGCATTTAATGTTTGCTTTAATGTAAGTTGAAGTAAATGCCGTCTCGCTCATACATACGTGCATATTCATTCATATGTGTATTATAAATGTAAGTGCAGCACATGAGTGGCTTTATGTATTTACAATGTTTGCGGCAAACAAACCCTTTAAGCTTATTTTTTTTTAATGGCGTCATCGTTGGCCGACGGGTTCAATGACAGCGTAGAAGGACAACGAAAGAGATACGTGAGGGCTTCAGTGCAACAGGGGTAGATGGACTAGTTAAAGGACCACGACGTCTTGTTTGTTTCTTTATATTATATTCCAAGTTTTGCGTCAACAATGCATCAGAGTGAGTCTTATACTTTACACAGGATATAATAAAACATCGATGTGCCTAAGCAGAGAAAAAAAAAGCATAGAAAAGTTTGCCCCTAAAAAAAAAAAAAATTAAAAGTACAATGACGCAGCTGCGTTCTTTGTGATTAAAATTGCAATTACAACAATATAAGGATGATTGCAACTCTGAACATAAAAATAGGTTCGTACTTAAAGGCGTCTTTCGGCTGTTGTTATTGCAACTGCATTTCGTGATGTTGCATATGCATCCCCTGTTGCATGCTGCATTTGTTGTGGCCTTACTACACACTAACAATGAACGCAACAAGAAACCTCGCGCAAAAAATGCATTTCCTCTATGCAAAATGCCCCTTATTAAATTGACTTTTGGTGCTAAACCGGACAGGGTTGGATTGTGCAGTTGTGCCTGAGCGCGGTCATTGCACTTGAAGGACTCATCCATCGAACTAAGCAAACGAAAATCTGATTAGTTGTGCTGTGATCATGGACTATTTAAATCATTGAGCGAGTGCAACGGTTATCAATGAAAGCGCGGCAAACAGATACTTGCAAGCAAACGACAAGAACTGCGACTTCCGCTGCAGATCTTCTGATCTGTACAAACTTGGTATACCTTTTTTGTTGTGCCTTAAATTGTTGTTTGTAATATTATGCAAAAACAAAACGAAATTAAGATTAAAAAAATGGAATGGAAGTCTTTTATTGTCGACCGTCAACTTTATTGCAGCAAAACAACAACGCGTGGACCCTTTAATGCTGCTGCATAAAGACGTCTGTAAGGATCTGTAAGGATGGATCGTAAGGCAAAACTAAACGTAAACTGAGCGATATGAAAAAAAAAAAATGAAAAAGCTTGCAAATGCAACTGCGTTGAGCAAGGCGCGCAGGACTTTGCAACCACCGCCATGCTTTTGGTAGGCAGGTACAAATTTCAGCATCAATCATAACACGTTCGCAAGCGTATTTAATGGACAAAAGACAGATTGTTTTTTTTATACCTTCGTATGCCAGCGTTCTTTATTTACATATCAAAAAGAAAAAAGTAAGAAAAAATATAAAAAAATAATCATAACAACCAACGAGGAGTTTGACGACGATCACGATCGTTTTAAGTTTTAATACAGAACTGCTGCAATTCTTTTGTGCGCTGCTGAGCCTTTCGTTGAGCTTCTCGTCGTGGACGACAGGAGACAGGAGACAGGATAGTCCAACGATGAAATTAATACGCATAAATTATTATCGCAATAAATGCATAAGACATCGCGCATTCGCTTCAGTTTCGTTCTCACAGTTTTGCAATGTCCTCCTACTTTCTTGTGTCCTTTGTGGTCCTTTTATTTCTTAAAGATCTAAAGATGCGTTAAAAGTATAATACAAATACGTAAGAAAGCCAATTCAAGGCACTTTCTCAATTGATACTCCAAATATCAAGACAATGTTTATCAAAATCTTGAGCACATGCACTTGCACAAGTTGTTGATTAAATTAAAATCGCTGTTGTGTGTGTGTGTGTGTAAAGGATTTATACAACATATTTGAGCGCAGGTTAATTGTGTAACATCTTTTTTTTTTATTTAAATTAATGCAGTAATTATTTAATGCAACAGAGTGCAACCGTTAAGAAATCAAGTTAATTTGAAATTTAAAGTAAGCGTTCAACAAACTTATACACACATACACGCACAGAGATACTCTAATACAATGGGCTTGGCACACGTACACACTCATACATGCATATACACTCACAGACAGACGAACAGTGAAAAATGAACGCCTTTGTGCATAAAGAAAACGATGATGACTATGATATGATGACTACGACAACAACAACAACAACAACAACAACAACGATAATAATAAAAACAACAACATAAAGCGCTGAAGGCAGTAACGATGAAGAAGTTGATGGGTACAGTTTACGCCAAGCGGTGCATTCTCTCTCCTGGTACCAACAACAACAACAACAGCAACAACAACAACAACAAACACATACTTTTTGTAGTGTTGAATTTTGTTAAGCTTATACAAATTTCCAATTGTGTTGAATGCGTTTGTTCCGTATTTGTATGTGTGTGTGTGTGACGTCGGTGTGTTGGTGTGTGTGTGAGTTTGTGTGACCGGAAACTGCCATTTAAAGTGCATTTTGGGTGAGTACGGCACGAAGACGGAGACGTCTCTAAAGGTATTGTTATTGTGTACTCTACTTTTTCTCTTCTTGTTCTGAACACTTGTATGAAAAATAGGAAAAAGGAAAACAAACTGTTTTTTATATACGGTACACCCATTATGTTTGCCGATATTGTAGTTCCCTCAAATGTCCTCCTTATTTATTATAAACCTCACACGTAACAAAAATATCAACACTACGAAATTGTTTACCCTTGTCCTTCTATCGCGTCTTAAACTTTTTTGTTCGAATTGTTCAAATAAAATTAAATGGAATATGTACTTATATCAATATATTGTCAACAGTATTAACCACAATTCTACTAAAATTCTCATATTTAAAATAAACACGCACTGTATGTGACGGCATATTGAGTTTGAGTTACAACTAGAAGAAGGGCATTAAGACCCAACAAAGTATTTAATGGAATGATCAGGTCTACAAAAGTAATGGATTTATCCACGTCCATCCGTGCTTCCTCAGGTCTTGGAAGTCCTAAGAGCAAGAAACATGAAAGTTGGTAGTCATATGTTTCTTCCTGTTTGATGAAATTTTCGCCACGAGCACTTCATCCTATCCTACTTTTTATAAAGACCATAGCTCTCAAGCCAGAAGTGATTGCACAAGGACGGTAGGCGATGTAACCACAGCTCTAAAAAATAGAGTACCATATTTTTTCCACTCCTCCCTCATTTCTCCTCAACAGACAATATATTATAAACTTTTTTGTATTTGGGGTAGTAAACATACCTCTTAAAACCGTTGCATACCACGTTATGTATCCTTAGAGACTATTAAAATAATATTGTTTATAATTTCCACGTTTTTATTGATTTTCTTAAAATTTCCAACTATTTTTAAGTGGGCAATGTCAAATATACAAATTTGTTATACAAATATACAAAATTGGGTTGCGGCAACGCCTCCCATTTATGTAGGGTATTATATTGTCGAGCGTATTCGACATTACTGTTTTTTTTTATTCGTTTTTTTTTTTTGCTTCCTTTACATTTTGTCAAGTCTTTGTTTGTGCATGCTTTTTTTGTAGGTATTGTCAGCGGATGGTAGAATTCGTTTTTTATGTAATCCAACTCCTTTAATTACATTCAATACGTCTAAGAAGGTGTTGGCTGTTGTTTTTAACCTTCTGCCCAAATATCGATTTTCATTGTGCCGCTGTACTGCATTGTCATTTCTTCGCTGCTCATTCTCCTACAACCTCAACCTCAACGTTGTGTCGTGCCATGCTTTATGAAGTAGTCCGTCACTAAATTGAGTGCAGTAGCATGAGAATGCATGTAATAAATGCTTTGTAAAAGCCAATGAGGTGTTAAATCATATTATTAAATGTCAACGTGCGTCGCAAGTGTTAAGAGCAGTTGGGAATACAAAAAAAAAACGCGATTGGATTGCGATCTTGTATTGCTAGTCAAGGGGCTTGACGAATTGGAAGCAGCTAAGCTCGAAAAAAGTTTGTCTTATTGATAGGAAAATATGATCTATTGGAAATTTATGAACGATATAAGTATACACAGCAATCTGAAGGTGATATATGTACATATGTATATATCATATATATCATATCATATCATATCATATCATATATGTCTTTGTACCCTTTATTCAGTCTATCTGCTCTAAAAAAGAAAACATTGCCTATTTCGAGATTATAATTGGCTATTTTTTTTATTTTTCTTGCAGTGTCTCAGATTGCTCGCGAATCGATGAGTCGCGCATTAAATTCTGACATATTTTCTTCAATAACTTCGACATCAGGCCAACAATCAGGTGAGTGTTTATTCATTATGTTAGAAAAGCTTATTAGATTTGGCATTTCAAAGTTGTATGTTATCAAATCAGTCTAACTATCTGTAGGTCTGAGTCTAGGGAATTACATATATCTCTGATATGACCAATGTTAATTTAAATGCATTTCATTTTGTTTGTCCACCTTAATTCGTTAAAGAGATCATATCATTTGGAGTGTTGTACCCTGTACCCTGAAGTACAGGATACTTCGAAGCCGAACACTCATGACTGCAGTTTTTTCTTGAGATATGGTAATCCAATTTGGGGTGTTTATTTGCAGCAGCTTCCTTAAATGCTTTTACATTGTTGTAGGTAACGATTTCACAAGCCGACACTCTTGACTGGCAGTCATTTTACTTGTTTCAGTTTTTGTTAAAAAGAGTCACTGGCGAACAAAAAATGCAACGAACGAACACTCAGTGGCCTGAATTTGACGTTGATTTGAATGAAAAGCGCGCACAGACTGCCACTTAAGAGAAAGTTCTCTGTTGTAGCCCCCATATATATGCACATATACATATGGTACACCTACGCATACAAAGGAAAGAGTTGCCTGCTTTAGAATGATGAAGAAGCACTTAAAAATCTGACCTAAAAAGTATGAAATATTCTGCAGTCTGCATTTTACAAAAGAAAAACTTGCAACCTACGAAACAAGAAGAAGCGTTAGCACAAGTAGAAAGGGAAAGTTGTACAAGCGGAAGGGTTGAGGAAAAAGGGCATTGTATACTTTGACTTTTTTATTGGAATAATGCGTTGAGCTCAAATGCTCTTGTTTGCGTTCGAGTCTCAGTCGAGGCTCAGACTTGCCACATTATGATTTGTTTTCTGGTTTGAGAAACATTTTGTAAATTTTACAGGAATCAATAAACGGACAATTTAAAAATATTCGATTTTCTGAGGATTTTTTTAAGATTGGAAGTTTTAGACGAACGGATTGGTTAAGATCGATTTTTCTTTCATCATGTATGGATAAGAATCCAAACAATTTTTGATGTGTTATATATATATTTTAATTCTTGGAACAGTCTTAATGTACCCCTAAAATAATCGGGAAAACTTATTTATATGTTAGGAAAAATTAAATATTAAGTTGTAGATAAGATAAGATAAGTTTTTCCGCAATCCTTTTAAAATTGGTAAGTGCCCGAATGCAAACTTTGAGAATCATTACAACATTGGGCCTTTTTATAGTAAAGTAAAATGTCTCCCTGAGTTAGTTTATGTGGCTTATTTCTAACTAGCTTAGTTATCGATTGGCGAGGCGGCTTCGTGGTCTGCCTTAATATTATAATTTTTCGTTCTTAGTTTACACTTCAAGTGGTTTCATATTACATACACCTAACTTCAACTTGCAGCAGTTGACTATGCTATGTGCCATGACAGCGTAGAGCAGCATGTGGCAGCCACTCCATTTCGGCTGCAAAGAAGTGCTTGTTCTTGAGTTTAGCTGCCAACCAACCGGTTAGGTTGATTATCTGTTGTAAGCACTGCATACATACATATGTATATGTATGTATGTATGTGTGTGTGTATGTATGTATATACATATGCATGCAAGTTGCACTCTGGAATATGCCAACTTCAATTTCAGACGTCGCCGTCGTTGCTGTTATCGCCATTGCAAAAAAAAAAAAAAAATGTAATGGAAAAAAAAATTGTAAAATAATTAAAAGCGGCGTTGTTGTGCTTACAAGACTTGCAAAGACCCTACAATGTGATTTAACCGTAAAATTATTGAAAAATTAGCAATCCTCTTGGTCAATATTGTATGGATTTTTAGTTGGGATAGCGGAATATTTAAGGGTACGCCAATATTGAGGCATGAACTAACAGACCTTTCAAATTCAATTATTTTACATTTTTCAGACTTTCCGACAGTCGTTTAAAAATTGCTCGTGTCGCTTTGATCTATACATGTTTCACAAATTTGGTCGTCGATACAAATTAAACGACTAAGAGTTAACCAGATATGTTTTATATGATTAGTCACTCGAACTAGATCTGAGAATATATAGACTCTGCCACGCCTTTTTCTGGTATGTGCAACCATCATCGTGACTTGCTTAATATGCAATATTATTCAGACAAGAGGTGTGAAGCGTATAAAGTAAACCGTTTAAGGCAGACAACTTACTCTTTCGCTATCGACCTCGTCATCGTCATCGTTCCCTCATTTAGTTTTGCATTGCGTATAATTTTGTATGTTGACGTAGGTCGGTCCCTGTCGGACGGTCCATTCAGTCGCTGGCTTCTTTCCTGGCTTAAAAGCTGCTTATGTATGTATGTATTTATATGACGCTTAGGTATTTGCAGTTTCTGCGACGATAGCAACATGCCCGCATACAATTTGCACGCGTCGCGTCGCGTTGCGTCGTCAACGTCGGGCAAAATTAATAGGTTAAGTAAATAATATGCGCCCCTTAGTAACGCATCACTGCTTGTGCAAAGCATATACCTTTCGTCTTCGATAAACACAAAAACAAAAGAATAAAAATAATAAATCAACAAAAAAGCACATATGTATTTACTAAGTGACTACGATGTGAAGGGTGAAGGGTGTGCGGTGGGCAGCATGAAGTTAGTAAAGTGAAGGGAGGTCAAAAGAGAATAATAAAATCGCGCTAAACGCGCCATGTGCATTTCAAACCACACTGTGCAACCAAACACCCGCGTCGTCCTCTGCCTCCACGAGTTGGCTTTTGCAACTGCAAGTTGCTCGTTGCGCGTTGCAAGTTCAAAAATGCACTTTCAGCTTTTGATTGTTTGTGCTTTAAAACAAGGGTTTGATTTTCGAAAACTGCTTTTGTTTTAAGCAATCATTTTGTTTTTTTTTGCTTGAAAGAAAACGTTTTTTTTCGGTTTTTTTTTTGTTGTGCCCTTTTTTGCTGGGACACAAAAGTAGGCCAAGTTAAATTTGATTTAATGCATCGATTGCCCTTCGTTTCGCGCCCATGCTGTGGCGTGCGTTGTTGTACAAAACGCGTTGCTGCTTGCTTCACGCTTCTTTTGCCATTGCCGCCGCTTTTATGTAAAATGCGTTCGTTCACTCTTCTGCAGATTTATGTGCTTCCTCTTACAGCGGTACAGCTTCTTTTTTGTGCTGGAGTTGCCGCAAATCAGTTCAGTTCGGTTGTCAATCGATCTTATCTGCTGTACAATTGAGGTCAACTGAAGCATTTTTGGGTTTAATTTTCGGCACTTGCCATTCGATTCGATGGGGCGTATGCGTAATCTTAAATGCTTTCAATAGAAATTATGCTTTTTTTCTACGATTGCTTAGCTTTTTGTCCTGCAGTGATGCTTCAACACTTCCACGCAAAACAAAAAAAAAACGTACGCTTCACAAACAAGTCGACAAAGTCAAAGCAAGCAATGCTCACTAACACAACACATGCATTCGTCAGTCATGCCCTGCAGCGTATGTGTCTTGCCATCGACGGCAACGCTGCCGCTTGCTACACTTTACTCTAAAACTGTCAATTAACCCAAATCCAACTGTATGTTGTCTGAGCGCGCGCTTGTGTGTGTCGTGTGATTTACTCTCGTTCAGCACAGCATCAAAGACACGGCGGAGCGTTCGTTCGTTCGCTCTTTCACATAAAGGAGCATAAAGTAAGCGCTTTGGGCAAATCAAATATTTGCAGAACATTGACCCACAACGACGACGTTGCACCTTTGAGTGTCGCTGTGTGACTTTGGCTTGCAGCAAAAGTTGTTAGAAATAATTGACACATGCAAACGAACGAGTAACGAGTGTTGCAAAACGTCCGCAGGCTGTGAGCGACTTTGGAGCATGTGCCAGCGCACACAGCTTGATTAAAACGCTTAGAAAAAAAAAAAAAACAAATATAAAAAATAAATAGAAAATGTTTTCGTCGCATTACATTTCCTTAGTGAACAAAGCTAGCGTTACTTGCCAAATGAGAACCTGCTGCGATAAAAGGCTCACGATTGCGCTCAATTTGTTTGCTTTTGCCTTGACTCTTTCTTTATTCACTCTCTCTCTCTCTCTGGCACACACTCTCATTGAACCTCGAAAACCAAAAAACTTTTAGCCACACAACCGTTATTTTTTCAGGAAGTTTCGACACTCACAAAAAATAAAAAAAATATAAATAAATCTTATAAAAAATGTGCTTTCAGAAAATCTTTTTTTTTTTCATTTTTAACACCTTCATCCTATTTCATTATTGTTCTACATATTTATGTATTTACTTTTTTTTTGGTTTTTGTTTTTTTTCTTTACTGCATTAATTTATGGACTTTTGCCATTTTCGTAGGCATTCTTTTAAAAGTGACGACAAAACATTCCACAATATGACGAAAATTCATATAAAAAAGATTCTTCTACATTTGTTCTGTGTAGCACCATCGACAATTTAGATAAATTTTCCCACCAGCGCGAGCGAGAGTCTTCTACTTTGGTCAGCCATTGTCAGTCGTAACACCCAAAACGGAAAGGAGTGCGTAAGGGGTGTCCAATTGTTGTTGTTGTTGTTGTCAAGCAGAAAAAAAATATATATAAAATATATATGAAGAAAAAAAAATCAAAATCGGTAAGAAAAAAAAAAGTATGTAAGAGAAGAGCAAAAGCACGCTGAACCGTGTGGTCATTTTATTATTCCAGCATAATCAAGCAGCACACATAAAACTTCTGCCAGCGTCATTGTCCAGTTGTCCGTCTGTTGTCTGTCTGTGTGTCTGTTTGTATGTCTGTCCAGGTGTCTATATGTGCCTATGCCGATATCAAATGATATCCTCCATTTCGTGCAGCAAAATGCAGCCAAGTAGTTCGCTCGTGTGTACACAACGGCTCAGAAGTGGCAGCCGCAATCGAAGCGCATCCTTGTTGCTACTCCTCGTTCAGGTACAACTTACTCATATATCACAAAAGGATATCGCGCGCTGTGTGTGCCTTTCTGCTTAAGTTTTGTCTTCGCTTGTCTTGTCTGTCTGTCTATCTGTCTTGTTTGTCATTCTTTATTTTTTATTTTGTCTCTTTTGGTTTTATATCAAAGAAGCCAATGTGTGTATGTGTGTGTGTGTGTATCTGTGTTTGTGTGTGCGTCAATGTACGCCCATGGACTTTAATAATGGTCATCGCTGCTTCTACTGCTGCCGTTGTTGACCGTTGATGATGCTTTCGCTCGTTCGAGTTTCATTGCGACACTGCCAAATGAAGAAAAAAAAAACGTTCATCTTCTTCCCCTCTAGCAACAAAAAAAAATATAAATAAAATATACAAAAACTGCCGAGGCCCTTCAGCCAAACCGAGCCAAGTCAAGATAAAGAACTCTTTTTTTTTTAATTCAGCCGAACTCATAAAAAACAGAATTTTATGTAAATTTGCATTAAAAATGCAAATATCGCATTGAGTTTCTATGTTCCAGCTTTGTTTTTTTTTTCTATCCACATTTTTTTTTTAACTACCGTCACTAAATATGTGTTCTGTCTTGAATTTAAGATTTTGGACAAACATTAGGTTTAGGATCTTGCATGAAAATAAATTGCAAATTAATTTTTAATATTTACTACAATTTCTAATAGCCAAAAAGGAGTTAAGTTCTTCTTATCATTATATATTTTTTTAATGATTCGATTCTATTATGATTTGGTCGATTTCTAAGAGTTTTCGAAATCTCTTGAAATTTTTATGTTTAAATGAAAGTTTTATTTTTCCAAAAGCCGATCTACAGTATTATGCGACACAGGACCTTGACTCTTATTGTACGCCTAAAACCAATCTACATTAACTGATACTAAAATCAAGCCAAAACTTATCGAGCTCGAGTTCAGAGCACAGACATTTCACGACATAATAATTAAACGACAACCAAAGACAAAAACCACGATAACAACAAAGGACATTTTGTGCCACGAATTGGAGTCATTATGCATTGCTGCTGGACAATGTCCAGTCGTCCTTTTTGCGACGAGCGACGAGTGAGCGTTGCGAGCGGTTTCAGGTACATTCGCGTATCTACAGACACAGTAGGCACGCACTTTCGGTTTAAATTCAGACAAGTCCTTACGATGATCTTCATCGCCATCGTCATTGTGATCAGCATCCGCGAAGAGCAACTGAAAAAAAAAAACTCGATGAGCGTTTGCGTGTGTGTGTGTGTGTGTGTTTGTATCAGTGAGTGTGCGTCACACAAAAGGAAATTAAGGGCTCATGATAAAAGTTTACCTATAAAAAGGAAAAAAAAAGGAAGAATACACAATATAATTTTTTTGTAGGCAGCCAAGAGAGGCGTTGACCGCTACTGCTTGGGGTAAAGTGAAAACGCTTTTTGTGTATGCACGAAATAAGTGTTGGATGTCATCTTATTATTTTGAGTTGAGTCTATAGAGAGACGACCTTAATGATGATGATGACTACGATTGCGATTGTTGTTGTTGTTGCGTTGCGACAGTGAATGTGACGGCGACAGTGAAGGCGATCATCTTCATACATACATGCAAGTTTGGCAAACGAAAAAACTGTGGGAATGAAAACAGGATTCAACTCGAATTCGAACAGTGCGTTGCCGCCGTTGGCTGGCCAGTTTGAATCTCCTGTCTGCTAGATGCCTCAGCCATTTATATTGCCTGAAATTCTCGATTCTTGAATGGGTAGTGCCTTATTCTTATTCTTATGCCGTGCCAATGTCACTTTGTTGCATCAAAAGAAAAGTTTACAGATTTAAATTGACTTTTTCCATTTTTATTGACACTGATGATTTTTTTTTAACTGCAAAAAAGTGATCACTCGAACAATTTCTTATTTAATTAGCAAATTGTTGGAGAGAACTCTCCCGAGATTGTAAGTCTTCAACTAACTGTACAAAATATGTTTCTTTCTTATCCTTTTGACGCCCACTTGTTAATTGTGTTGTTTTCAATTAATTTGCGCTCAAAAAGTGCAATTGTTACGTTATAATTTTGGCGTTTGGCAGACTTAGCTTAGATCTTATCTTATATCTAGATAAAAGGCATATACTTGTACATCAACTCGCGCATTGTTAACCAACTGAAGTTAATATTAGTTGTGTGTGTGTGTGTGTGTGTGTTGTGTGCGTGGATCGCTAAGATTATGAATAATGAAAGGAAACAAGAGGAACGAAAGAATCGCAGTTAATTGAAATGTTCCACGACAACGGCGTCTGACAGAGCCCAAGTCTGAGTCCTACAAACGAAGCTTGACCCCTCAGATTGATAAAAAAAAGGAGAAAAAAAAGATTTATAAAAAAAAACAACAATAAACTTCTATACACAAATCAAAAAGAAAAAAAAAAGGTTCTACCAACACGTTTGGTTGATATAGCATATAAAAAAAAAATTTTAGAAAAACAATACAAGGCAATAAAATTGAGAATGGGAGAATGCTGGCTGATAGAGTTTGAGAGAGCGATAAAGAAAGAGAAGAGAGAGAGCGGCAAAATGTGTGGCGAGAGTAAAAACACACCACAGCGTTGCATGGCGCCGGGCAGAATATGCGGTGGTTGCTGGTTGCGAGCGCGCGAATACAAGCGAGAACATTTCAATGCATTTGTATATGTGCGTATTTGAATGCAATGCTGCGAGTGCACATACAACTACAACGACAACAACTCGTTTGCCGCTGCCGTTGTGCGAATGCGAAAACAAAACAAAAAGGAAGTGAGCTGAGCATAAGCTTCAGCATGATGCAGAGCAGAGCGGCGTGGTGCGGTGCGGTGTGCAACGGTACGTATGAGCGACAAGCCAGAGTCACTCTCAAATTGATGCACACACACACATGCATTGAAACAGTGTGCAAGCTTTTGTTGTATGCAAGTTTGAGTGTATGTGTGTGTGTGTTTGCTTCAGACTGACTGCATGACTCTGAGGTATGAACGTAACAACGTTAACTCATACAGTTGCAACAGCGCTGTGTGTGTTTGTGCCTCTATCGCTGCTCTAGCACTGAGACATTGACGTCGTCGCCGTTACCGTCACAGTCACATTTGCCAAACACGCAAGACCTCAACATCGTCACACTCGCCAGTATCGCGGACGCGCACGACCATGCGAAAATATCGCAGACACAAATCTGGAACTATTATTTACCTTGTTTTAATCGGATAATAAAATTATCAAAAATTTTTCAGTACGGATAAAACAAAACAAATTACAATTTTTGGCCGCAAACATAAACTAAATATTTAAAAAAATATATTAAAGTATCTTCGACACAATAATTCACAAAAAGTCCGCGCATACGCAAGAATACGAAGAATTTTCAATTCAAGGCGAAAAGTTCATAAATTCATTAGTTTTTTAAGTCGTTTAGCAGACAAGTTTGGATTTGTTTAAGTTTTTTGTTTTAATTTTTTAAACGTACGCGTCTTTATTTGCCTACACAACTTATATTAGTACGTTAGTCTTTTTAAACATACAAATAATAATAATAACAATAATAACAACAACACAAATAACATTGAAGTGCGCCGTGAAAACATTTGTTAAAATAAGTTAATGCAACGAAAGAAAAAAAAATACAAATTAATTTAAACTTGTTTGTGCAAAACAAAACTAAATAAAAAACAAATACTGTGCGACGATTTTTGTATCTATGGCACTGATTTCCAAGCTGTAAACATTAAAATGCAGCGCCATGTCTGGAAGTGCATTAAAATTAAATACAAATTGTGCAAAAAAGTAAAAAGTGACGCTGTGAACACAACTTGATCGGTAAAAAAAAAAAACGAGTTAAAAAAAACTCAGATACAATTGGTTTGTGTAAAAAAACAAAAAACAATATATACATTGAAGTGAATAAAATTGAAAAAAAAATAAATAAAACAATATACAATTTTTTTGTTAAATAAATAAATAAAAACTTTAAAAGTAAAACCGTGTTTTACTTATGTAAATCACGAATTCAACGACAACATATAACAACAATAATATTTCTACTTTGGCGTCTTTGCTATTGACTTGGATTTTGTGTATGCTGATGACAGTTGAGAAAACTTGTATAAGGAAACTGGCAAAAAGAAATAGTCAACAAAAACAATTGTTTGGTGCATACAACTGCAACTGCAACCGCCCCAAACTTTGCCTCGCCTTGCCGGTCTACACACACACACAAACAGAACTTGTCACAGACAGTCGACAACGACGACGACGAGAAGAGCAACGGAGACTTCGACTTCAACGTGAACGTGAACGTAAACGTGAAAACATCGGAACGAAGCTTGGACTCGGTTTCGGATTCGGACTCAGTTACGGATTGAACTCGAAAGCAGCCGCGGAAAAGCGCAGCAGTCAATTTGGATTTGGATTTGCGAGCAAACGTCGTTAAACAAAATTTCAAAATCAAAATTATTTTGTAACAAAAACAAAAACAAAAAACAATAAAATAAAATTCAAAAAATATAATATTTTAATTGCACAACAAATAAGAATTAATCGACAGAAAACTACTTTTCATGCAAACGTGCCTAAAACAAATAGAAATTATTTAAGATAAAATTTTCTTTAAGCTTAAAACTAACGGGAACGTAAAGTAATCAACGCATTTAATAAATTTATAGATATGTGAACATTATACTTATATGCATATTATATATATTAAAAAGTAATTACGCAACTTGATATTTTATATAATACAATTCGTCAACACTAAAAAAAAAAAAACACTAAACGACAAAACACATAAAGATATTAGTAATTATAAAAATAAAAAAAACTTTTTAACTTCGTTATTCAAGAAAATAAAACGAAAAAATATATATAAAAATATAAAAAAAAAATTTAAAAACAAGTAACATTACAACAAATACGCGTGCAAACGGTATTGCAACAACAAATAAATAAAAACAAGATACAAAATTTATATAACCGATAAATTAATTATAAACAAAAAAGAAAAAAAAAAACTTAAGTGCATACAAATACATACAACGAATGACTGCATGAAAGTGCAATTACAAAAACAACAAAAAAAACCAATAAAGAGAGAGAGAGCGAGAGACTAGATAAAGAACAAGATCCAAGCGCCAACGAGAGACAATCGTGCAAAAAATTACAAAAAAAAAAATATAAAGGAAACCCGAACAGTTGCTCGAAAACGCCCCAAAGAGCACGAGAGCAACGAACGTACGAACGTACGAACGAACTAACGAGCGAAGTGGCATTATTGCATTGCTTTGATACGGGACTTGCATACAAGCGCAATCAAAGAGCCATAAGAAAGAGAGGAATAAATATTGACGAAGTGCAAGGCAGCATAACAAATACAAGCACATAGATCGAACTCGATCGTTCGTAACTTGTTCTACTGCAATCGCTTCGTGTGCAACGAACCCGAGATATTAAATATATATATATATATATATATACATATATATTAGGATAGAGGGCGCTAGAGAGAGAGAGCGGTAGAGTCAGCGTCAGCAAGCAATCAGCATCGGCTAATCAAAATCTTCGTGTGCATCTTCGTACAGCTTCGTCTGTCAGCAGACAGTGTCAGCAGCCCCCAGCAACAGGAGAGCGTACTACAACAGAGCACAGAACGAACACGCTGAGAGACTACTAAGCGTAAGATTACACATTGCAAAAGCGTTTAAATTGCAACGCTCAGTACGAGAACTGCAATTGCAATTGCGACTGCAGTAGTCGGTGTTCTCACGCAAAACGAACGCAAGCAAAAAAAAAATAAAAAAAGAAACACACACACTCGACAACTCTTCCTTGTTGCAGCATACAACTTAGTTGAACTCAGCAAAGACAACTTGCGTTAAATACCATACTTCGTATCAAACAAACAAGTGAAAGATACATTGAAAAAGAAAAGTGAAGAAGCGTGTTAAATATCGTTAAAGATAAATCAGTGAGCAAAGTCAATGAACAAGTATCAAGTGAATGCATAAGTAGTGCAACCAACTGCAAAACGTAACTTAGCATATCCCAACACCAACACAAACGCCGCTGACGTTGCAGCCTCCATTTACAGTGCTCTAATTCGACTGATCCACACCGACGACGACGACGACGTTTTCAATATTTTTGTTGTTTTTTTTTTGCGTGACATTCTGCTGCTGTACCACGACCGTACCGAAGTCGTTGTCGTTGCTGTCACTGTCACTCTCATCACGGTCCTTGGCACCGCACTACACTTCATCAAGATACTCTCTTACGATCGTGCATCCACACTCACACTCGCATTTGAAATTCGCGCAACGTGTCTCGTCTAAAATATATACTCTGCTATAAAAGAAAGACAAATAATAATAATAATAATAATCAACAAAAAAAACAAATAAAATAAATTATTATATATATAACGCTAAATCGCTACCGATAAACCGATATTTTTCGAAACAACTTTATATTAAATTATCTTAGTTGAATTTTTTAACTTAAAAGTGGTGTTCTCTCTAGTAAAATATTATTATTAAATACACACAAATACACACAAATACATACTTAAATAAATACTATGAAAAGGCAAATAAGAAATTGTGCTGTGTTCTTTTAGTACTGAGACAAAAAGTGTTTGAAAATACTGTGAAAATCGGCATTATTCTATATATATAATTTGAATATATGCACACGCACACGTATACGTATTAAAAGTGCATACATACATACGCTACATACAAAAAATATCTATATACTTTGGATCAACAAGACTCGTAGTGTATCTGTTCTGCGCTTTTGGATTTACAATTGGATACACAAACGTTTCGCTACAAATTAATTAAGTAAGTTTATTTTGTTTTTGCAATAATCTTATTAATTCATTAGTCCAGTTCTGTATGGAAGCGTGTTCATCCGTAGAGAGGTTAGGTGATTTGTTAAATTTAAAAAATTGGATTCTTTTTTTATAAAATAGATTGTTCGAATTCTATTCTATTTAAGCTAATCCGACTAGGATTCTAAGAGAAATAGTCTGTTTTAATTGTGCCCATCAAGCCACGTTGTGCTCAGTTTAAAAATTCGAGCATGTTTTTCTCGAAGGAATGTTTTTGAAATTGGTTATCAACCGATTTTGTTAAACTTTTAAACTCTTTTTGTTGAGGGTTTTTTTCGTCATATTTTTATTAAACCATGAATCTTACAAGTCTAAACGTTGTGCAAATTTGAGCCACGAAAAAATACGAATTTTGGTTTTTGACTCTCCTAAAAATTCACTTTTATATAAAGATCAGTCCAAAATATTATCAAGATCTAAAAAAACTGAAAATCTTAAAGATATCTTAATGAAAATGAGTGTTAGTAATGTACCATTGAACTGTTTGGTTCCTTTCAATCATGGGTCGGCAATATTCATTGATAAGTCTATCAATCCATCGAACCCATTTTCCCATTATATTTACCATATCTTTTACGTAAGCTAAGAATTAAATCTGTTTTCTGCGATCTTGAAGAAGTGTCGAGTTTCACGACAAGTGCTGTTATTTATCGTTTCCATCGATAAAAAAGAAACACATTTTGTCTTATTTATCGCTTATTGTTGATTATGTACCTGGCACGCTCATTAGATGACGTCATTTGCCCAACGCACCCACACACACACACACAGTCGCATGCCCATTGTTGTTTTACACTAGACACGCTCTGTTTAGCTATTTTGTGTTTGGTATTCTGTCAACCCTAACATAAGTGCAAAGTAGTTGGCCCAGCGCATGAGACGATAAGAGCGGCGACGGTGGCAGAAGCAGAGTCGTCGACGCACTTGAAACAGACATGACGACGACGGCAACGACGACGACGACTACGACGACGACGACTACGACGAGCAGAGTCACAACAACAACGATGGCAACATTGACGAAGAGGCATCAGGCAGCAAACCACAAGTTCATGACCAAAGTGCCGGTCGGCGAGTGAATGACGGATGAATATATGTACGGTACAAGTCGGATCTACGAATTGCCGGTTCAAAAGAAAGAGGGGAAGTGAGAGACAGAGAGTCACTGTGTTGGACATTTGGAAGGACTACAATGATTGGATGCAATGTATTGTACATGCTGCACGTGGGTGTAGATAGATATGTGTTGTGTGCTTTGGGGTTGCTCCGGCAGTTAAATTAGCTTAATGGGGGAGGGGGCGCATCGGAGAGTTCATTCATGAGAGTAAAGTATATCGGTTATAATCGTGGTTATTGAACGCCCCCTCGTTTAATAAGCACATTTAATCACACAACATCATGTTTTTTGTGAACCCCTTTTGAAAAAATGTTTTTGCATTCAAGCTTGTTTTGAGCTTGTGTATCTGTGAGAATGTGTGCGTGTGTGGATTCTATGTGGAACGTCGACGCTTGCAAAAAAAAAAAAGAAGTGAAAAAAAGAGGAAGTGTAAATGTGAATAAAGTTGAAACAAGAAAGAAAACAAAAAACAGAGTGAAGCTATGCTGTTCTGTTCTGCAATTTGCTTGCAAGCTATAAATAAGTAAAAACTTCAGTGCTTTGAGCGAAAGATACTTGTTTATTAAACCGTTGACTTTTCAATTAAGCGCAAAATGCATTTGTTTTAATGTTTAATAAAAAAAGAATAAAAATATATTTTCGTTTTTGAGTTGAAAAAGGATTTTATTGCGTTTTTGTTTGAACATTTTTCCAAGACTTTGAAAAGTTTAAACGCGTGAATTCTTAAGCAAAATTCGCAAACATTATTTTACCTTGTTTCTGCTGCATCTGCATAAAAATTTTAGAAAACACTTTCTTGTATGTTTATGTCGTTGTATTTATTATTGAGCATTCACATTTATTTACTTTTTTATTGTCATTTTTTTATTTTGTTTGCCGCATTCCGCCGATAGTTTGAACAGAAGAGAAAGGGCGGTGGAGAGTGTGAGAGAGTGTATCTGTCGAGTGGCAACAGCAAATGTTGTTGATTGCAAAAAAATATATGTATATGTATATGAACATGCTGAAGAGATACTGAAAGACTCTCAAAATACATTAACAAATGCGGTTCTGAGTTTCATACCACGCATCAAAAAAACAAAAAAAAAAGCGTTCCACAGGCAACATGCGCGCGCCAGCAACAACAACAGCAGCAGCAGCAGCAGCAAAATCGGCCAACAACAACAAAACGTTACTCGATCATTTTTAGCTTTTCTACTCTCTCATCCATACACGAACGTTTTATAAAGAGAGCCACAATTTTGTTTTTTCGCATTACGCTTTTTGTGCAAATTCTTCGAGCTCACACACACACACACACACGCACACGTACAATGAAATAAGCACAGACAAGCTTGCCGTTACCCTCAGTTAACAACGCCGACGGCAGCGTGCACCGCCGCACTCTCTCTTGCTTCAGAAGCGTACTTATCTCGAAAAGTTTTCGTTTGCATGTTTATGTGTGTGTGTGTGTGTGTGTTGTATGTTTGTTTGCTTGCTTGCTTGATTTTTTGCACGTTTTGTTTAGCTTTTTTTTTTGCCATTCAGACTTTGTTAGCTTACTTGCTTGATTGCTGCTCTCGCACACTGATGCAAATTTCGCGCGCTCTCTCTCTCTTTGTGCTCTCTCTACACACTTGCATGTGTGCGGTCATTGCATGTGTGCATTCAGTCATCGTTGTCGTCGCCGTCGTCTTCTTCATCTGTGTGACCGTCGTCGTCGTCGTCGTCATCATCTCTCTGTTGTCGCATATTGTGTGCACTTTTGTCGCAGCCGTTTCTTGTTGTTGTTGTGTGTGTGTGTGTGTGTGCGTTTTGGATTGAGTGTATGTGTGTGTGATGCTCTTCTGTTTGTCGGTGGCAGCAGCGACAACGGCAGCGTTCAGTCCCTGTGCTTTCGTTGCGACTCCCTGAGTTGTGTTGTTCGACGAAAGTGACGACGTAAAGACCGTGTGAGCGACGAGAGTCAGTTGACGACGCAGACGACGCAGTGCGAAGAACCGGTGACGTAGCGTCCGCCATTATTACACCGCGGTTCAAAAAAAATAAAAAAAAAATCAAATAAAAAAACTGAATTCCAACAAATAAAACAAGAAAATTTAATTTCAATGCAAGTGAAACGTGTTCGTGCTTCAGTTTTCATACTTTTTACACATCTCTAGCAATATTTCAAGCGCAATAGTTTATTAGTGTAATTGTTAAGCAAGAAACCATAGCAAAATCGCGAAATAAATGCGGTCAAATAGTAACGACTCATCATCTCCTACATATACATACATACATATAAATGTCGTCTTCGAGAGTCAAAAAGCAGCCAAGTGCGTATGTGATCTCATAAATTATATCTAAAGTTAATATAAGAAAAGCTGCCGAGAGTGAAAAAAAAAAAAAAGTTAAAAAAGAAAAGAATCTAATTAAGTAAGAAAGATATATAAACACAATAAACACAATAAAAAGCAAAGGAAACCGCAACGGAGGAAGCTAAAAATTAGTGTCCAATAAGAAATTCTAACGCAATTCACATATAAATCCAAGGTAAAAAAATAACGAAGGAAAGAATACAAAAAAAAAAGAATCAAAAACAAAAAATAAAACAGAGAAAGAAACGAGGAACAATAAGAAATGAAACGAACTGAACTGAAATAGAGAAGAAAAGCTAAAATTGCAACGAATGCCAAAAAGTATCTGCGGCTGTGATTACGAATGCGGTGTTTCAAATAAGTGCAAACAAATTTGGCAAAACAAAAATTTGTATGCACAAAAGTTAATACAAAAAAAAAAAAAAAATGTACACAAAAAAAAAAAATAACCAAACGGAAAGTGGATAGAACGGAGGAAAGGCAAGTGCCGCCGCCGCTATTCGGGCTGCTCTGCCTTCCTATACTGCTTTGGCCGCTTCAACACTGGTAGCGCTATTCGACAACGCCAGCAGCGCGGACTGCGCCTGTGTGCGTGCTTGTACAACCGTGTGTGTGTGTGTGTGTTTGCGAATCGCGCGTTTCTTAGTGTGCGTGCACGTTGTCTTCGACTTTTGCCGTACTTTGTGTTTGTATGCAATTATGTGCAAATTTATATGTATTTGCAAATTTATACATTTATCTGTACTTAACAAAGGAAAAAATACGAAAGAAACGTCACAGTTTTCTTTTTTTTTCGCTGTCCCACACATTTTATTATATTCTGTTAGTCTAAAGCAATATAACAAATGAACTGTTCAACGAGTCAAGTGAAACTCTGTTTTTCTGCACGTATGCGCTGCATTGAGAAATAAATACACGTACACTCACACACAAACACATACAACTTAACGCCCACAAACAGTCAAAATCGGCAAACATCGCGTCTCTGTTTTTGCCTCTCACTAGAGAAAAAACCACAACAACAAAAACTTTAAAGTCAATCGCTTTGCCTGCCTGCATTGTCATCGTCATCGACATCGTCTTTTTCTTCTTACATTTTGCCGCTCTGCTTTGCTCTCTTTGCGACCGTTCACAAAGACGATTTCGAATTTGGCGAAGCCTCTCCCGATGCTGCTGCCTGGCCCCATGCAATTCTACTTCACTTGCTGTGCTGCTGCTGCTGCTGCTACTGCTACTGCTCTGTGCATGCGCATGTGCGTGTGTGTGCGTGCGTGCGTTATTTTTATTTGGGTACTGTGTAAATGCGTCAATGTGTGTGTGTGTGAGTGTTGTGTAAGTGTTTTTGTGGCGAATGCATTTAAAGTCGCAAACGTAACAACACCGCCGCCGCCGCCGCCGCCGCCACTGCCGTTACCGACGTCACATGTCTCGCGTCTCCTTTGCAATGCTTTTAACTCAGTGGGGAGCAACATTCGCAAACTGTATGTCGTCCACCATTTTGATTTTCTTTCAAACATTTGCGTTGCTCGTAAAAAAAAAAACCATTGAAAATAAACTTTAAGAGAATGAAATAAAAAAGTAAAAATTAAAAATAGTAAATGAATTTAAGTGGCAAGAAATACAGCAAATCAAAGAAACCGGTTCTGAGGCACACAGTGTCTTTTGTATTTGTTGTTGTCGTTCTTGTTGTCTTCCACGCAGTCTGTCTGAATACGGCTGGATGTGCAAACTGACGTATACATTTTGCGGCTTTTATTTTGCATGTTTGCTTGGTGGGAAGTCTTGGCAACAGTTGGAATAAATCTTATATCAGTTAAATAATTCGCTTAATGTGCGAGAGTTGCATTTAAGACATGTTTCTCGTTCCTGAAGTTACAGATAACAATATTGCATATATTACTTAAGTAAACCTTGAGAAACCGCCGTTAAATATTTGGTTTATTCAATTTAATACTCTAATTATTCTCTTTGTGTACTGCATTTTCGCGCCTTATCTGCTAATCGACAGTCATACACACACACACACACACACACATGTTAGTTATAAGTCATTGTGCTCCGTGGTCGCATGTCTATCGCACACTTATACACTTAAATTAGTCGAAAAGACAAAACTGACAATCGTAACGACGCTGACGCTGACGCCGGCGTAAACGTCGACTGCGTCGCTGAGCGCAGTTGTTGTCTCCCCTTTAAAATGAAAACCGGCCGGTTAAAGCAGCCGAAAAGCTCTTTCGGCGGCAGCATGCATAGCGCATACCAATGCAGTGCAGAAAGAGAGGGAATGCGTGCATAAAGAAGTGTAAGTGCATGAGAAGAGGGAGCATGGCTCCAGAGAGCGAATGGACTGTCGCATGTGCTTCATGCAATTATTTGCAGTTGTTTTACTTCCGTTTCGTTGTCGGCGATGACGGCGGCCGCACTTACTACGATGACAACAACTTTTTCAGGTTAGCTCACTGTGTAAGTCTGACGAGTTTTTAAACCAAGTGATGTACCCTGCAACATCTGGAAGTAGGGTATATTACAATTGGCAGAACTTAGAGTTGTTTTCATATATCATTTCATATATCATATAACATGATATAGTGAACCTATCAAAGTGAATTGCACTTACAAACTTAGACTGTTTAGTAATTTTCTGAATATGAGAAAGACAAAGAGTTGGTGGTGAAAAAGAGGAAAGGAGGGAATGGGAAATAGATTTCATAGCATGATTTATCACACCAAAAGTCTCACGTAGTTTGAGATACAACACATTTATTATACAAGTCGAATGCACTCGACTGCAATAATTCTTACTTCTTATTTACGACTTCTTCTGGGCGAGGAATGAGCAGGACGACAAGGGGAACTCATTAACCAATGGTTCTTGAAAATCAGAAAAGCTAGAGTCTAGAATTAAGAAGGTAGACTCGAGAGATCTGGCAGCAGTTTTATATATCAACAGATATTTACATTAAGATTTAATAGAAGACTCCGTGAGCACAACAAAGTATCTAATAAGTGACTTGTTTCTTGAAAATCGTTAACGATTTTCGCGTTTCTTGGTGCGGTTAGGCTGACAGATAGGCTTTTAAGATAATACAACATTATCTTAGATGTATCAACATCTGCCACTTGACAAGCGCAATCTCATTTTAAACGAAAGCACAACTGAGCTCATAACCAAAGCCGTTTGAGAACGTTACCGAGCGCACACGGATTAAGCGACATTCAAGTGCTAATTTTTGCACAAGTTTTTCTTTACTCTTTTGATTTCTGTCACGGCTCAGTTCGTGCATGTTCATCATCACAGCAAATATGGCGCACGTCGGCGTTGTTGCCACCAACTAAATGTGCAATCAGCAGTGGCTTGTCTCGTGGCTTGTGGACTGGGGGGGTGGCACGGCGGGCGGCTGCCAGCATGTAGCCTAATTTTGCACAATAGTGCGCGCTGCCGTCGGCAATAATATAATGGCTGATATTTTTATGTTATTTTCATTTATTACATTTCGCTGCCATTTTCTAAATGCTATCAGTGAATGTACACATACATGTGTGTTTGTGTGTGTGTGTGTGTGTGCGAACGTAATTATAAAATAAGCACATGGAGGCGTTTGCCGCTGGCAATGTTGGCGCTATGCAATTACAGGCAATGCGCTTCCTTACCGCTAGCGTCGCCGCCCGCCTTCTACTGTCTTACACTCTTAAGCATCTTCGCTCTTTTGTTGCACTTTATTCATGCTCTCTGTGAGTGCATTTGAGTAGTGTGAATGTGTGTGTGTGAAGAAGAAGACAGACCACGTTTTATTTTACTTTGCCATTTCGCGCTCTGTTTTGGCTTTGGCGAGCGTCGGTCGGTTCGGCTCGGATCGTCGAGTGAATGCTTTTCATTCAGAAGCACTTCCTTTTCCGTTTCGTTTCTTTTCGATAAATGTTGGCGGCGGCGACTGCAGCAAGCACATGGCATGCCGGCGCTTCCATGCATGCATGGCAATGCCTTTGCGCCCAAAAGCATTGCCAAGCGCATCTTGTTTTTCTTGCCTCTACTTTTTTATGATTATTACAAAAGCGAGCAAGAAAAAAAAAACAGTGTATTGCATGCTTGCAATTTGATGGCATTTTCTTTTTATTTTTTTTTTCGTTTGCTTGTACACAAATTTTTTTGTCTGCCACATCCTACGGATGTTGTTTGCTGTCTGTTGTTGTTGCTGTTTTTATAGTTTTGGCCCAACACTTTGCCTATGCATGGCCATGTACGTGTTCGAAGTTGTTGGCAACTTTTTGGCATTGCTTGCAGAGCGTCCCTTGGTTTCATTTACTCTTCTTGTCCTTTCTTATATAACCATTTTGGCACAGCCTATGCTTTTGTTTCTTGCCCGCGCCCGCTCTCTCTATCTCGCCATCACTCTTAGCAAGTCTCAAAGCGCGATGTTCCGAAAATTACTGAAGTTTTTTGTAATGTTCATTGCTGTTTATGTGTTGGCTTGTTTGTTGGCTGCTTTCCCACTGCTGCCCTGCCCTCGCTCGCTTACAGCTCGCAACAACGCTTGTCGAAGTTGTGAGTCCTTTTGGCATGTGCCATTCCGCAATTCGGCACATTTATCTTGCTCTTAACTCACTTTTTATGTATGACATGTTTTAAGCCATGCTAGTAGCTTCATTGCGATGTCCTTTTTGCCGTTGACGCTTTGTTGTGTGACTCTGAGCGGTTGTGTGTCTCTTTGGAAAAACTCGTAATGTTGTCTGCCTCATTGCGCTGTTTGCACAACTCACACACACACACAGACACATGCACAATTGCGTAGTTTGGCATTTTTCGCATTGCAGTAAAATTTTTACTCTTTACTTAAAAAAAAAAAAAATAATATGAGTCGCTGCCGACACGGCGACACGTGACTGACCCACATGCACACACACATAGCTATATAGTTATATATACATATGTATATATGTGCCTACATTTCAACAAAAGTTGTTAGTTCACTTGACTTTTTATTAACTGATTGATAAAATTAATAGTTTGCAATTTTAACTTGTTCATTTACATGCCATTTGTGTGCGTGTATGTGTGTGTGTGCGTGTGTGATATCAACAATAACTCAGGCAACAAGGTTAGTTTTGTCGCATTGCCATAAATTGCATAAGAATTGCAGTAATTGCTGCCACTGCCACTGCTGCTGGCACCTTTGTCCAATGCCGTAGCAATAAATTACAAACCACTGCCGTACCTCAACCCCCCCCTTGCCGACGATGCCAACATGCATACATTTTATGCTAGGGCTTCATGGCAGCCACAAAAGCCGCTTAGACAACTCAGTCTGGCAAGTGCTTCCATATATAAACATTTACATATATACACACACATAAATGCACATACATGCATGTGTGTGTGTATATACCATGGCACTGATACTCAGTTACCGTTGCCAACAGGCAATCAAGTCATGCGCTTATCGGTATTTTAAGTAGTTGTGATTGTTGCAGACCAAAGGGCAATGGATTGCCAACAACATTTCAACATTCACTTTGCCTGCAGTCTGCTATTTACCATAACTACTCTAATAACAAAAAATATATATACATACATACATATATGTATATATAAAATCAATAATGCCCGTTTTACGCTCCTCGCTCTGCTTTGATCACGCCTTTTTGTAAGTGATACTTCTGGCAAAGCACAAGGACATATTAGAGTCTAAGTCGTTTTGAGTCTCTTTCCGTCCGTCTGTCTGCATGGCATATGTTAAAGCTTGAATTTCGGAAACTTTCCGTTGATATTACTTCAATATTTGTTGTTTGCCTTTTTCTACACATTTGACTTTTGTGTGCAATCAAATATTTGCGCTTATTGCAATGAGCGCTTAAAACCCGTTTTATTTACGGCTAAGCGTACGACAACATTTCAAAGTGTGTTTGCTTAGTCGTCATTTTGTCTGTGATTGAAATTAACAAAAAAAAAAAAAAAGCAACAACAACAAAAAGAAGCGAATCGCTGTCATGTCATGTGCTATGTTCAATCAACTTTCGGTTAAAAACGTACCTAACCTTTCACCATTTTTTTGCACTTGTCCAAGTTGTACGTTTTGAAGAAATCAACCCTGGCGCTTTGTACATGTGTGTGTGTGTGTGTGTGTGTGTGCGTGCATGTAGAGGGTGCAATATTAAAGCAGATACATAGAACAAACTATAGAATGTGCCACGTGCATGCATTATATAACAACAGCGTATTTATTGAGGTAGTTGCAGCAACAAACAACAACAAGAACAACAACAAGTAAATAAATGTGGAATACATGAACATGCTAAAAGGGATTTTGCATCGTAGGCGTTAAACGTTGCCACAACAAACAATCATCGTGTGCACGATATGCACTCATTCATTCATGCATACCCGCACACGAGTACACCAACCCACACACACAGACACACACACACACACACACACACATGCATGCGGCGTGGTGTTGTCATGTTGACTGGCGCGCTCAAACTGATATTCAAATGAAACATGCTCGCGCTCGTTTTTGCCAAACGGTTTCGACATCAAACAAACTGGATTATTCTTAGCGCGCGAGGGCCGTGCTAAATGTCGTTGATGACGGTAGCGGGGGCGACGGCAACTCGTTCCAATTTAGTATATTTTATAACAATTTTAACGGCACTCTTTTTTTTTTGTTGTCGATTGTTGTCAGATTGTTTATTTTTGCTGTTGTCAGCGACGTTGTTGTCTCATTTGGTAACTGTTGTTGGCACACCGTAAAGGGTGTGTCCCGCACAACATGCATTTATACCTTGTTTCAGGATATGAAATGTCGTAATTAGTAAAAAAAAAGCAAAACAGTTGCTGCATCTACGTCATAATGTTATTCAAGATCTGTCGATTTGTCGCTATGAAATATATGTAAATAGATATAGATACTTTGTGTCAGTCATGCCCCTTTCTGTTGTTGACAAATCCTTATGCCAAATGTCATTTGCAATTCAAAACCAAAGCAACATTAAATAACATCATTTTGAGTTTGATTTTTATTTTTTTAAATATCAGAGCACATTCGAATTGAAGTTGGCTCTGCCGTAGTTGTCAGCCGACTGTCAACCGAAATATTTCATAAATGTTTAGTAAATAGTTGGAGTCTCTAAATGTAAAATTTGTTTTAGTGAACGTTTTAAATTTTGCAAAATTCAATACAAAACAAAAAAAGCGAAAAAATAGCAAAATCACAATACATTCAGCAGAGTAAGTTTTCTTTTTTTTCGCATAATTTCTTTCTACAGCACGAAAACGAAAATTATATTAGAAAAATGTCAAGAAATTGTTTGAAGAAGACTGAAAAAAAAAATAAAACTAATAAATAAATAAAAAAAAACAGTTAAAACAACAACATTTTCGCAAAAGTATTTCAATGTCACGAGAGGCGGCGATAAAAAATAATAATTGGGACAGAATTGGTTAAATAAAACAAATGGCAAAAAACGAAAAATGTTTGCGCGTTCCCAAACTCGTTTATTTATAACGCTATTTTCCTCTCTTTGGTCCGAGCGCTCCCACGCCCACATTTGACACTGCTCTGCTCAGTATTACGCAATTAGCACAGCAATCATTTGGCTTCGTTTGTTCTTTTTTTTTTGTTTTGTTTTTTTTTTGCTTTTATGAACTTTTTTGGAACTTTTGCAATAACAAACCAACTGATAAAAGCTACAATTATGTCAATATGTGCGCGAATGGCAACCGCAGAAATTTGCATTAACCGTTTAACGTTTTTTTTATGTATGTTTGGCCATGTGTGTCGAGACATGTGCTAAACGCTTTCTGACTGAAACCAAAAATATTCACAAACAAAATATCAAATAAACGGGAAATCTCTGATCTGGAATTGCTCTCTTCGAGAATGTTGTGCAATATCAGCAGAATCAGAAACAAGACCACATTGCGAATCACGGCCAATTATTCGTCATTCGGTTCTTAATGCCAAGCAAATGTGTGGGAATGTTTAGTTAGGTTAGGATGTGGTAGAACCAGCAGAATCGATATCTTTAGAAAATAGTAAGGAAATTTGCAATTTCTTAGCTTGGTTCCAATCTTAATGGCTTACATACTTGTGCCACTATCAAATTATATCTCTTGTATTCAAGATAAATTTTGTGCGTTTCAAGCTTTTAGAATTTTGTAGCGTACAATCATTTGCCAACCTTATCTCGTGTAATTATCGCTATGCAAGACTACGAATTTGTATGATTTGGGGAAAATATCAATTTAACTGTTAGGGCAACCGGAAACAGGGGAGCAACGTATGTTGACTTTCTTGTAAGTACTTCCGAACGCTAACAATCAATATTGTGGGCGCAATCGTAAATAATTGAAACGATAACAAAACAGCAAACCGGCACAAATGCCAACAACTTCGTCAACAATGCCGGCAATGATAAACAAAGCACGACGAAGAAAGCACAATGAGTGTTGTGACTATGTTGTGACGTCATCATTGTGAGCATAAACAACATCATCGTATCAGCAACGGCGTCAAAAAGCAAAAACACATGCGCCTACGACGTATACGTAATTAACTTGTTTATGCTCACGCACTTTTTGCGTTCGTTTGTTTACAGTGGCAAAAATGCTTCTTAGTTTTTCCTAACGTGCCGAGGCCTAGAGTGAGTGAGAGTGAGAGTCTCGTACGCGTTCACGCACTTTGATCGGAGCATAGAGTGGAGTGATGTGCAGCAGAGTCAATGACCGGCGCGATGTTGATGCTCTCTCTAGCAGAGAGCGCTCCGTTGCTTTTGGCGGCGTTGTCACTAGACTTTGCGGTGCGTGCGTGCGTGAGTGTGCGTGCGACTGAACCAGTGTTGAATGAAATTAGTTCGTTGATTTTTGTGTGTTTTGTTTTTCTTTTTACTTTTCGTAAGATTCGCAAATGTGCAAAAATTGCGCGGTCGTTGAACTTTTCAAGGTAAAAAGCACTTATTTTATTTACAACTGTGTGAATTGGGAATGAACTCTGTTGCCGGCAGATGCCATAGCGAGAGGCAGGGGGCGGCGAGTGAAAATATGCGTACCGTGTCTTATTTTTTATTTATTTTCACGAACACTTGAGTAGCAAAATTTTTGGCGAATTTTAGAACAATTTTTTTTATTTATTATATGATTTATTTATTTATTATTACTATTTTGATTTTCATGAATTTTTTTGTTTTATTTATAGAAATGGCGGAGGGTAATGGCGAACTGTTAGATGACATTAATCAGAAAGCAGAAGATCGTGGCGATGGTGAGCGTACCGAGGATTATCCTAAGCTCTTAGAATATGGTTTGGACAAAAAGGTGCGTTTACTTTGTGCAATTTGTAGTATACCGCTTGTAAAACAAACTGCTATGCTTTGTTTAAAGGTTGCTGGTAAGCTCGATGAAATCTACAAAACGGGCAAACTCGCACACGTTGAGTTGGATGAGCGCGCCTTGGATGCGCTGAAGGAGTTTCCTGTGGATGGTGCCTTGAATGTGCTTAGTCAGTTTCTTGAATCAAACTTAGAACATGTATCAAACAAATCTGCCTATCTGTGCGGTGTCATGAAGACCTACCGTCAAAAGAGTCGCGCCAGCCAACAAGGAGTACCTACACCAGCGGCAACAATTCAAATGAAGGGACCCGACGAGGAGAAGATCAAGAAAATACTGGAACGCACGGGTTATTCATTGGACGTGACAACAGGTAAGTCGGCAAGCAATTATTTCTTTCAATACCAATACCAATGAATTTGGTTAATGCACGTTTAAAGGCCAACGCAAATATGGTGGTCCACCACCAAATTGGGAGGGCCAAGTGCCGGGCAATGGCTGCGAGGTATTCTGCGGGAAAATTCCAAAGGATATGTTTGAAGATGAGCTCATACCACTTTTCGAAAACTGCGGCACAATATGGGATCTACGATTAATGATGGATCCAATGACTGGCACAAATCGTGGTTACGCTTTCGTCACATTCACAACACGCGAAGCGGCCGTCAATGCTGTGCGACAGGTATTTACAAGCCAAGCCATAAATATTCATTGCTCATTTACCACATGTTCTCAACCCAAAATACTTTTCAATTTATTATTGAAAGTATTTGCTAACCAAAAAAAAACAAACAAAAAAAGAAAAAAAAATTTAATAATATTTGATTTTATTAGGTACTCTCGTATATTATTCGTTTAGGCACAAAAAGCTTCATCAAAATTACTACAAACAAAAAACAAATGAAAAAAAAAAAATTTATATCAAAACGAGAAGTCAACCAAAATGTGCAATTGCAATGCAGTTTCAGTTTAGAACAATTAATAAAATAATAAACTCGGCTGCAAAATTCGAACGATTGATTTAAAAAAAAAAAAAAGAAAAAAACCTCCCGAACTTAAATCCCAAACTCGTTAAGATTATTTGACAACTGCGCTTTCTCACCTGAACTGAGTTTCTTTAGTGTGTACTCTCTTTCACTACTCTAATCTATTCTATAACATATTTTTGTTAATTTTTTTTTTTGTTTTAGTTTCTTCTTAGTTACATAATTAGTATATACATACATATTAAGCAGTAGAGTAAACCCGCTCTAAGTAATTTTAATTGATTTTTTGCTCTGTTTCTTGCTATGATACAAAATGCATGTTTCTCTCTCTCTCTATCTCTTTTATTATTAAGTTTTCGAAAATATTTCCGCGATCCTGAATCGAATTTGTGTTACACACAATATGACAATGGAGGAAAAAGAAAAATATTTATTGCAATTTGAAAAGAAGTCTCTCTAAAAATTAAATTTAATCTTACAAAGAAAACAACTTTTTTGGCACTCCTGCTCCCAGCACCGTCGTATCTTTTATTTTAATTTTTTTTTTTATACTCTATCTATATACCGAAGAAAAGAGAGTCTGTCTGCAGCAAAAATCGAATGTAACTTTAAGTAAAAGTAGTTAATTTTCTTGTTTGCTGTTCTTCTTCTCCGCTTAGCATTAATTAAACATGTATATATAAGTATATTATTGGCTACTTCTATCAACTCAACTGTCAACTGTTTTTTCTGTCTGCGCGCGTAGTTTGCTTAGAAAGGATACATAGGTCGTTCCAATTGTCTGGTTTTATTTTAAGCAATTGCGAGCATGTGAAAATTTCTCTCCATTTGACAAAAATCGAAAAAAAAAAACTAATTCCTAACAATTAGTAATGAAAAATTTCAATCTTCTTTATTATGCTAACAAACTCACTAACCAAAGAAATCGTTTCGGACTTGCCAATATAAAATTCTTAATACCGCAACAGATTCCGACAACTCACACTTGGTAATACAAAACAAAAGACAAAAACTCTATTTTTATACTTTGTAATTATTTAATTATTAACAGTAGGTAAACTACCCTATCCCACCCAACCGTATTTAACAAACCAAAATTTTATACCCAAACTTCCCAACAACCAAATCAACGTTCATTACTCTTCACGCAATAAAATAAATAAAGGCATAGCAATATTAATTTATCAAGAAGTCCGACAGTATATGATCAAAAGCCGGAGATGGCTATCTGGTTGTACTTTATTCCATCTATGTGAACTGGTACCCCAGTTAACTATAAAATATTTTTAAACCTTTCGTTATCTCTTATATCTAAATATATCTGATGATAGTCAAATCAAACCTTAAGCTTTGAAAATATAAAAAAATTTTTGGATTTTGAAACAAATTTGTTATTTAGAACCACTGCCTGGAAACCCCATTGCTATGCCTTATCTTGTAACTTCAAAGTGCGTGAGAGTTCCAAATCTTTGGATTGGCCGAAGTTAATTTTTTTTTTATCGTTTTTCGTCCAATTAATTATGATTATTATTATTTTTTTTTATTTTTGTAATTGTTTTTTATATTTTATTATTTTTTAATCATTTTGTTTTATTAAACCTTACCGAAACACACACATAAACGTCTACAACATTCCCCATCTACAGCTCGATAATCACGAAATAAAACCCGGCAAATGTCTCAAAATAAATATAAGCGTTCCGAACCTGCGCCTCTTTGTAGGCAATATTCCCAAGTCTAAGGGCAAAGAGGAAATATTAGAGGAGTTTGGTAAACTTACAGGTAAATTTAACCAAAAATTCTTTATTAAAAATTATTAACATAAAAGTTGATGAGAACACGTGAAGCAACGCCGCTTAAGGCGTTCTTTCACCGAAAATTGGCTGTAAAATGTAAAAATCCAATTGGCTTACTTAATTGGCTAGCAAAAAGACCAAAATGGGCCTTAGAATTCGATACCGAACGACTATTTTTTTTTTAAGTTTTTCTTATTTTGCGGACTGTTCATAATAATCGAGAACTTAAGAAGTGAGTGGGCTGGGCGACACTTGCGTCTGCCTTAAGGCACTCACTCAACTAGAGAAAGAATATTTAGAATAATTCACTTTTATTTATTTCATTATTATTTAAATCCCATTATCCATGCCAATAAAAAAAAAGTTTATTAAGGTATTTTCGATCTCTGACATCAGCGCGAAAATGCAAAGGTGCACAAATGCCTGGAACCCTGTATTGCTAAAGTGGCGCTCAGTAATGAACATATTTTATATTTTATTTGGTCACTTATAAAAAAGAGTGCGTAGGTGAAAGTATCCCTAACCATAATAGTGACCATCAGAGATTTCTTGCATACTTTTGTATATTCGCTCCGTTGCTAGATTTTGGAAGAACTACCCTAACTGTTTGTATATAATCAACCAACTTGAAATTCACCAACACCAAATAATCGAGACTCTTTTCAAATGCATTCAGTAAAAACAGTAAATATTGAAAGAAAAAACAAAAAAACGATTTTGATTCATCAATTTAAGTTAAGGTTCATTTTATATGCACACACACATATACATCCACAACACACACATCGCCATAATCACTTGTACATTTCGCACACATCCACACACACACACACGCTCACACATGCCGAATTTGTCATAAATTAACGCCTTAGGCCATGCTTAATTATTTTACGTTTATAAATTATGCTCAGCTACATAAAAAAAAAACAAGAAAGAAAATTTAAAAAGGGAAGAAGACAAGTTTTTTAAATATCTCCAGTCATTAACTTTGCGTACGAAAATCATAAAAAAAATTTTTTGCATTAATTTCTTTGAATTTATTCAGTAACTAAAGTCAAATATTAAGCAAAATACACAAAATAAGAAATTATACATTTAAAAATTGCAAAATTACTTATATTCTTTCATTATTATAGAAATGTTTCAAATTATTAAAATATTTTCAGTTAATCGAAAAATTTTAGACATGTCAGGCTCCCCGTTAACAAAAAAAATTACTCATACCATCAAAGAAATGTCATAGAAAATAATTCAAGTTTCATTCAAAGTGATGACAAATCTCCACGATTTAAATTCATCAACTCAACTAAAGAAGTTTAATCTATTAAGACAAATGATTTTTCAATTGAAGGTCAAATGCTCATTACTTTTAAAACAAAAATATTTTTTTAATGAGATTAACTTATTTTCTTTGACAACTCTATTAAAAAAATTAATATTGTTATATTAAAATAGGTTGCTATTGAGTTTCCAGACTATAAGCTATAGATTCTCACTGCGAAATACTCGTTTCTTTATGGGAGCGCAAATATTTTGTGAAGTATTGAAAGAAAACTGAAATTATTTTCTGCTTCAAAAAAGATTATTTTGTTAATATTCTTTTTTATTTCTCAAGTCTGCATTAAATTCTTTATTAACATGATCGAAAACACAGCCAATAAACAAAAAACATCTATTCATGCTGTCAAGAATACAATGACAAGCTATTAAAACCTTATTAACATGCTGTTGAATATAATGTTCATGATAACAATGCTTGATAGAAATGCTAGAATAGAGCAACCGACTCATTTTAATAAAAAAAAAAACATTTATTCGAGAACGGGTTTGAAGATAATGACATGCATAAAATTTTTTACATGAAACTGTGTCGGTAGCGAATTTTATTTGTTTATATGCGAAGATTTTTATTTGGTATGCCTTAAAGCTAAAAATTCTTAACAATTAGACGACACATTTAAACGAAAGTAATTTTTTATGTTGTGTTCTACTTTGCCTTTGTTTTCAAAATAACCAAGCCAAGTAAAAAGTTTTATTTAAATCGTCCTAATTAGCGTTATACCAAATGAAGTTTTACCATTTTCTATACAAATTTTGTTTTCGTTTAATTTTTTCTTTGTTTGGCACGATGCAAAAATAAAATCTTACATTTTTTGTTTTTGTAATTAAAATTAAATTTAAATCTTAAATAAAACCAAAAAATCAAAAAAAAAAAAAATCAAATTAATAAAAATAAATATAATTTGATGAAGGAAAGAAATGTAACAAAATAGAAACTAAATTAAACCAACCAACAAACAAACAACAACAAATTTTGTGTGAACTTTTAAACAATTCCAGCTAAATGATTTTGAAATTCGGAAAGGCAAAAAGATTGGTGTAACGATATCATTTAACAATCACCGGCTTTTTGTCGGCAATATACCTAAAAATAGAGATCGCGACGAATTAATTGAGGAATTTTCTAAACATGCACGTAAGTGGTCAATATTTCAAAATCATACAACCAAAAAAAAAACAAAATTAGTCAAAAGCAAAACCCAAAAAAATGTACCAAAAATACCGCACAAAAACTTAACGTCCTCTCTCCTAGACCACTAGACCGTACCCCGCCTGTCTTGCCCCACTAACCCTAAAAACAAATTGGCCAACACATAACATTCAAATAGAAAAAAAATTCGTTAAACTACAAAAATTGTGTGTGGCGATTGTTGCAGAATTTGTACCAAACATGTAAAACAAAAACGAAAAAAAAGTGTATCTCATGTGTATCGTTATTAAAAGCTCGGTCAGGCCCAGAGGACCGACAAAGCTACGAATTGGATTTTTCATTTTGCAATTTTCGCTTTTGAATGCATCCCAAAAAAAACCAAAAAAAAGATAAAAACAGCTAATGAAATGTTTATTCCATGCGATTTAGGCTCAACACACAAAGAATGTTCACTTATTTTTGTGTAAGAATTGTTGTTTAAAAACAAAACAAAAAAAATTCATTAAAACATACGAGTAAATAATGTTAAGCATAAGAACTTCATTGTGTGTTGAGTTTTCATTGTTGGAAAAAGCAGCAAAGTTTTTTTTTTGTTTTCTATACAAGTGTTCAAGTCACAAAACACAAAAACAGCAAAGAAAAGAAAAATACAACAAAGATTTATTTGTAATTATGTTAAGATATTCGTTTGCTCCTTTATTTGAAACTTTGGTTTAAAACAAACACGACTTTGACCACTAAAATGCGTTAATCGGTCATAAAACCAAACTGCCAAAATTTTTAAATCAAATATTTTTGAAAGAAAAACCAACCTTAAAAATAAAAGAAAGAGTTATCAAAACAAAAACAAAAACACCAAAACAAAAAACGTAAAAGAAGAAAAAAAAAAACAAAAAATTCAATAAAACTCATCTATTTTAATTTTGAATTTTTGTTTTTACGATGTTTTGTTTTGTTTCGCAATCATGAATCACAAATTGAGGTCTAGAAACTCAACCAAATTCCAAATCGTACACACAAACAGTCAAATTTTTTTTTACTTTGTCGATTTGCTTTTTACTGATCTATCTACAAGTAACTATCGTACCCGTTTAAATAAACCAATAAAAAGGTCGAAAAGAATTACGTGTTCCCAAATTGGCGAAAAACCAAAAAAAAAAAAAGACACTTCCGAAACTTGTGTATTAAGAAACATTGATTGATTGAACGATCTGGACCTGTTGTGTATGGTAATGACTGGAGACACGATCTTTTTTAAGTGTTATCTTTATGATGTATCATATTTAAGCTACCAAACCCTATCCCCTCCACCCAAATGCAATCAGTTGATAAACTAGAAGAAATGCAAAAAAAAAAAAATAATAATAAAACAAACAAATAAACATGAAGATTGCAGAAAAAAAATTATAATAATAATAAGGAAAAAATATCAAGAAAGAAAGAAAAAAGTGTCGTATATCACTCAAATATGTTATTTGTCCTTTATATGTACTTTTTTCTTTTGGTTGACAATTTGGGTTTATTTAATAAATATTTTGTTTTAAAAACAGTTAAGATTTATAAATAAACATTTAATATTCGATGTAAACCTCTACTCTTTTGCGCTCTCTCTCTCTCCTTCTCTGTCTGTCTATTTCTATCTGTCTCTGTTAAATAAGTGTTCTCCCACCCTTTTTTACTTATGTTTCTATTGTGTTTATTTACATTTTTTTTTTTTTTGCAACTTGTGTAAAATATATTTATGTGTCTTTTTAGTTCAATTTCAAAATAATTTCAAAAATATTGAAAAACAAAAATGTTGGCATTGGTTAAATAAACAATAAATAAACAAAATTAGAAAAAACAAAAAAAAAACCTTGATGAAAAACAAATCGATTTTGATGACGGAATTTTTCATTATTTTACATAACAATGCCCACAGTTTGCCGCTTGTAATGTAAAATTTTGTATATTTTCTGTCATTTTGGTGTTGTTCCACAAATCATAATTTATGGACATGTTGACCAAATCGCTGAATGACTACGAATTTCCAACTCTATATTTTTTACTATCTGTCATATTTACAAATAGTTTTTGTTGTGTTTTTTTTTTTTTTTATGCGCTAAGCTATAATAAAGATTTTTCATGTGATTTGGTTTCAATGCTGTGTGCTAATTGTAATGTAAAAATTATTTTTCGGATGTAGCCGGCCTTTATGAAGTTATCATATACAGCTCGCCCGATGATAAGAAGAAAAATCGAGGCTTTTGCTTTCTCGAATACGAGTCACACAAAGCGGCTTCGTTGGCCAAACGAAGACTCGGCACTGGTAGAATTAAGGTGAGTTGTTGTTGTTGCAAGCAATTACTGTTATATGGCTAGACGTATGTTTAATTGTTGACACTTCTTGAAGCAGGTATGGGGATGTGATATTATTGTTGATTGGGCCGATCCGCAGGAGGAGCCAGATGAACAAACCATGTCAAAGGTCAAGGTGCTCTATGTGAGAAACTTGACTCAGGACGTAACTGAGGAGAAACTGAAGGTAAACAGTTTATTTATATTCAAATATATGAGTCATATTATAAATGTTATTTGTATTATATATCAAAAGGAACAATTTGAGCAATATGGCAAAGTGGAGCGTGTTAAGAAAATCAAAGACTATGCCTTTATACATTTTGAGGATCGTGATAGTGCAGTCGAAGCTATGCGTGGCCTTAATGGCAAGGAGGTTGGCTCCTCAAACATTGAAGTACGTATAAATAATATATAAATGTTAACAATGACATGCTTAATGTTGCGCTTATCTGCGCCGATATTTAGGTCTCACTTGCCAAACCGCCCTCGGACAAAAAGAAAAAGGAGGAAATCTTACGTGCACGAGAGCGTCGTATGATGCAAATGATGCAAACACGTCCCGGCCTTGTTGGGTAAGTTGACTGCCATGTGCATTATATTCATTATTTTATCTTATTTACAACACACATACACATACCCATACACATGCACATGCATATACAGTGTACGCAACAAGAGAAAAAAACGAATCCAAGAATCCTTGAATTCAAGTCCGATTGGTTGCAAATTCGTTCGCACTTTCTTTCGATTCGTTTTGCTTTCGCTCTGTTGCGCTGTTGTGCTTGTGTCTCATACAAATTGGCGCACCAAAATTTCAAAATTCAATTTAATTTCAAATTCAAATTGAAAACTATTCACTTCGGCTGACGACATAATTCGACGTTTCAAAATTAAGTGCACTCAAAGCATTTCTCGATTAGGTTCTGTTTTGTATTCATTTTAAGCCGCCAATACTCGGAGACTTATTATTAATTATATTTTACTTTGTTTTGTTTTTTTCTTCCTTCTTTTTTTTTATATATGTTCTTCTATCTATTTTATTATTAACGTTTTGCGTAATTATTGTCGTGTCGTGCTTTGTGGTGCTCTACGCTGAACTCTGATTCGAAACGATACAATGCCTTCGATCTGATTAAATCTGATCTGATCGTTCGTTCGTTCGTTATACTCCACCTTTTATTCACATCATTATTTTTGTTGTAAAAAAAAAAAAAAAAACAAAATAGATATGAACCATTGTCTCCATACAGAAATCTATCGCCAACACATCCGAGCATGTTGTCCCTGCCGCCAATGCGTCTGCAGGGCGGTCCACGGATTCCATTGCGCTCTCCGATGCCACGCGAATACGGTAAGTTCAGAATAAGTAATTTGCACACAGACTTTCACAGATACAACTGAAAGAAAAAAAGCATTTTTGAAAATGGCAAAAAGTTTTCGAGTTCCATAACAACAATATGAGGAATCCGAACTCTTATTTAATTAAATGCGAGCAAAGTATCTTTGATTTTATATTTCCAAAAAAGAAAACTAAAAACAAAAACTCGGAAAAAAAATAAATTTAAAAAAAATATTAGTCACTTGCTCAGGGATGCGTAATGCGCGTAATTTGTATAAAAAAAACTAATAATTTGTTGAAAATCATTGCGTAGGCGTTAGTTAAAGCGAAAGTATTTACAACATAGGTTATTACTTTACTTACATTATTTTTCGTTCTAAGTTAATTTATTTGTTTTTTTTTTGTATTGTTCACCATTTGTTTTCTTTGAAAAAGTATTGAAAAACTAAAAACTCTACTAACAATTCATGCATCACTGCCGCGACCCTCTAAGAGCGCTCATTGCCTAAGCAGTTGTCATTTGTTTGCCTATTGGTCATTGCGTGTGGATTTTAGTTTGTCATGTAGTTCTTCTTTTCTTTAATTACACTGAAAAAAAAACCAAAAACAAAAATTATATCCGCTGCGCTCGTTAAATGCGAAATCATACTTGACTTTTGTACATCAGCAACTAACTAAATCTTCAACTCCAACTCATAATTGGTGGCGCTAATTGCACTATAACTATTTTCCCTCTTCACTGTCTTTCTTTATCTCTCTCTGTTTTTCTCCTCACTCATGCTCTGTTCACAATATCGACTCCCAAAGCCATTTTCCATGCCTTTTATTCATTACATTTAATAAAGGTGCTTCATGCCACTTAACTTTTTTAATTTTAATCCATTATTTTTACTATCTCAATGTGTGTGCATTAGAAAAACAAATAATAATAGTATTACATTTTAATTAAGAGCAGCTTCTTCTATAATTTATAAATCGCATGTTTCATTCTGTCGTATAGTTTTCCTTTTTCCACGTAATTTTTGTTTTTTTTTTCTTTCTAAGTTTACGTGTGTTGTTGTCTATCGCTCGTTTCAATATTTCTTTATTGTAAAATGCTTTCTTAATGTTTGAAATTTTGAATTTCGATGTTTCATAATAGAGTAAAAAGAAAAATTACAAAAAAAATAACAACTGTTGCAATTGTTCTCTGTGTAGCATATGTTAAGCACCCTGTATACTGTATGATGTTATACTGGTAAGTAACTAACTTCTACCAAACATATCACATACAAACTATTCCACTCTCTCTAAATCGAACGCGCTATTACATTTTAAAATGATGTGCCACACAAGCACAGAATAGTTGATACGAGACCCCCCCGGGCCCGATATACGAACGCATAAAAAAAGTCTGGTTTCAGAAAACGGCTTTCAAACATATCTTCTTAGTACATATTTACATATATTTGGTAAAATAGTCTTATCAAAGAGTAGTTGAGAAATTTATTTTAGAAATCATAACATTTTTTTTTAATTATTTGATTCGTTTTTATTATTGCATTTTTTCAAAATTGATTATTATTTACAAAATTGAATTTTTTTTATAAGGTTTTCTAACCCATGCAAAATTTCATATAACCCGCAACAAAAACAATTTTTATAGATTTTGATTACGACTATTTGCGTTATTCGGATTATCGTGCAAGCTACAATGAATCGTATTACGATGATATATTTCGTACCTATGAAGGGGACTTCTTTTACGAGTACCCAACTGGCGGTGTGACGCCGTTGCCGAATGGCGGCGCCGCTGCTGCGCCAGTCGCACAACAGCGTCAAGCAAGAGCAAATTCCAATGGCACTAATCAAACTGTTGTGGTGGGTTTTCCCTTCAAATAGAAGTATTACTATTACTGCTTCAAAATATCTCTACTATTATTTTCTCTGCCTTCATTTTACTTTTTTCATTTTTTCAACACTACACATATACGCTCTATTAGCCAACTCTACAAAGTAGTTTTTCACAGCCACACTCTTCTGTATCTAAAGCTTTTTCTATTTGAATTGCTATTTATGCTTTTTATTTGGAATTTATTACAAAAACAAAAATTTTTCTTTTTCATTGCAATACGGTTCTTTCAAAAGGTTCGTGTTAAACAATTTTTTACCACACGGCCGCCACAACTGTCAACCACACTGCCAACGTTTTCAACAACAAACCCATTGAGATTTCTAAGTTTAAGTCTGCTGCTAGTCACAGCCACTAAGTTTATTCAGTTTGTGTTAATGTTTATTAGCAAAGCAGCCATTATTGAATCCTTTAAGCCACATTGCCACTGCCACCACCAACACTTCCACCAACGCCACCACCACCACCACTTCCACCACCATCACCATCGCCACAATAGTCAAACCAACTAATCAAAACTAACAATTTGAAATCAACAATGTTTTTTGTTTATTTATATTCCCCGCTGTTTTGTTTTAATAATTTATTATGCTTTTAAGGCTTACCATTTTAACTGCATTGGATTTGCTTTGTTAATCGCTTAAGTTAGTAAAAACGCTTTATTTATATTTATAAGTTGAACATTATAAAAACGCTCATTGCTCATTAGGCTTATTTAATGTTAAGAGCTGAATTTTGTGTGCTGAATTGGTTAAATGATTTTATTTCTAAAAAATGATTATGTTCATTGTTGAGCAGTGAAGTGATGATTGCTTTACTAACCGTTAAAGTAACTCAGCTGCTAAAAAGTATGCTACATTTTTTATCCAATGAGTTGACGCATCTTAACTGAACATGATGGATTCTTTCCACAAGGCTCAGCGTATTTAACTGTGCAATAGTAATAAAATAATGTTGTCATCGCTTCACAGCAAAAATATAACACATTGCTTATAAAACATGTAAAAAGGATTTAATTTTTTTTAATCATTTACGCTTTACTAATCATTAATTTTTGTTGCTTCATTAACAATTACAACGCTTTTTGTTTAAATCGACACTTATAGTAAAAAAATAATATATTATACATTATAAGAAAATAACAATTGAAAGACTTGTGTCAATCGCAAACAGAGATACAAAAAGAAAAGTGACTACGAAATGAAAACACATGAAAGAACTATTCGTGGGTTTTCCTTTCGTGTTGGTAGCTTATTATAAGTATATTATATACAATCTAACATTTACAAACGGACACATTTTGGCTCATCATGAATGAAATTTGGAATAAGTCATCTGAAAAAAAAACAGGAAATTAAATTGTCAGGGACATTTTTAAACATTTAAGCTTAGTTCATTTTTTTGTTTCTATTAAACACACAAATACAAATTTTTAATTTTTTTGTTTCCAAAGACTTTTATGTATACTTATACAAAATATATATATATATAACTAGATACATATGTATATGTATGATAATTTATTTCAACACAAAGAATCTAACGCGTTTATTTCGATTTTTTCTTTTCTTTCTTTTCTTTTTTTATGTTTTCGGTAAAATCATCTTAAAAAAATTATATATATGTTCGTCAAAAAAAAAAATATAATAACAATCAACAATGAAATGAATCAAATCACACCAAATCCAAATTAAATGAAAAACCCATAATTGAAAACCAAAAAACAAAAAAAAAACCAAACAATTGAACTACTTTTACTCTCTCGTACTCGCTTTATATCTCTCTTCTATCTCTTCATATACACATACACACAAACAAACACTTATACCATTTTGAAACATGTACAAAAATCCCAAAATTTCAAAACAAAAAATCTTTTGAAACTTAATTGCCATAAATTGAACCCCCTAAAAATATGCAAACATTTTTTTTTTATTATTTCGTTGAACCTAAAATTAAATATTCTCAAATCAAAAACCTACTTGGCGATCTATATATATAAATATTTATATTGATATGAATATTCAACAAATTATAAATGTATAAATCGAACGTAATATTGCAACAACAACAACCACAACTTCACATCTCAACAACAACAACTGCTGTTATATTGGATTCATACACACACGAAACCAAACTAAAATCGATAATGGAAAACGTACGAATTGTGAAAACGCAATATTCAAAACCAAACAAAAACGAAAAATGAAAAATTACTTAAACAATTGAACGACGTCTGCCATGGGTCTCTCTATATGTGTGTATGCGTGTCGTACAACGCCGTTTCTCTTCCAATTACCGCTGATCTTCTGAATGTGCAAACTTGATGTGATGATGTCTACGCCGACCACAACAACTGCGATGCCCAAACGTACGCTTTCTCGATCGCTCTCTTAATCACACACATACACACAACACACATACACACACACATTCAAAAACATATACATGAACATGCTCGCTTCATACACACACAAACATATACACACACACACACACACTCACTCATGCACGCACACGCACTGTGACTTTCACGCACGTACTTGCCCACTTGCTTGCTTGATCGATCGGTCTACGGTGAACATTTATACAAAAAAGGGGGCTGGTCGTGGGCGTGGAATCACAGCGCTGCGTGGCCAAGCCGCTGGCCTGCGTGGCAGCATCAGTCGTCCGGTGGCCCTACAAGTGGCGCCGGAGGCGGTGGCGGTACAGGCGGAAGTTCAACGGGGGGTCATCGCTCAGGGGGCGCAACCAGCAACCGGGGGGGTCCGTGGGGTGGGACTAGTGCGTCCCAACGCTCGTGGCACCCAGCACGTCAAGCCGCTACAAAATTTACCAGGTGAGCGCAAAAAAAAAAAAAAAAAAAAAATCAAACAAAAAAAAATAAGAAGAAAAACATAAATACTAAAAAAAACAACAAAAACACACAAACAACAAAAAAATAAAGTCAAATCAATCAACCAATCACATATACTACAACCTACAACAATAACAACAACCACGACGACGACAATACGCCAATAAAGCAGTTAAGCCACTGCTGCTGACCACTAGATGGCGCTGCTGCTTCATCGGCAACTTCAACAGCAACAACAACAACATCAACAACATCAACAACAACAACTGCAACAAAGAACATGTTACAGTCAGCGAAAACTACAATTACAACAACCACAAAGATCAACAACATTACCACTTTCTATCTATCAACCAACCAAACCAACCAACCAACCAAGCAATCAAACAATCAATCAAACAAACAAACAATCACTTCTCTCTTGTTTTACTAATAACAATTCTGCATAATTGCTCAAGTTCGTTGATATTTTGACTGCTACGTTTTGCAAATAGATCGTTTATATTTATTCATTCGTTCGTTCGTTCGTTAGTTCCTTTTGTTAACAATTTGCTTATCTATCTATCGTAACAAAACAAAACAAAACAAGACAACAAAATACAAAAACAAATATACACAAAACAAAACGAAAAATCTTAGCAAACAAACTATCTGTCATTTAATTTTGATATTGATATTGTTGTACCTCTCGTATGTTCGTATAAATAATTATTGAATTTGTTGTTGTTTTATATAACTCGTAAGCTTCTTCCGAGTACCGACATTTTTATTTCATTTTGAATTATTTTTAAATCTTTATTAAATAATCATTTGTTTTGCGCGCATTGTTTTATTTTTAATAATTAACATTTTGCAAACACTTCTTTTTGTAATTTCTTTCATTGTTCAAGTAAAGATCGAGGAATCAAGTCAACCATCAAGCCAAGTGAATAAATAAAATGTTAATTTTATGAAAACAATAATTTTTGCTATTTTTTTTTCTTATCAACTTTTTTAATTAATTGTTTATATTTGTTTACACTTCTCATTTGTTTTTTTAATGATAACGAATTTAGTTTTTAGTATTTGTTTGTCGTTTGAGTTTCTGACAAGCGCAACAACGCCACATGTATTGCATACCGCAAGGCGCAACGACTGCGTCATAACTTGCGGTGCATGCGCTACACGTGAAGTCAGTTTTTTTAATGCAGTTTTTTCTCTTTTTTTGATAACTTTGAATTTTTTTTTTTTGCGCGCTATTTTACTCAATGTTCGATGTTATTTGTAATGCATGTGTTCGTTTATGTGCACTTTTCGCATACTTTCCTTGTTCAATGTCGTTTTTGCATTCGCATTAATATAATTATAGTTAAAAGACAAACGAGAACTGTAAGCAATACGCGAGGTTCGCGACCAACGCGTCAAAGTCGATGAAAAAGAAAATAATATGTTTAACGAGGAAAATATATGGAGAACGCCTAAAATTATGTATAAAACTATGAATCGATTAGTATTTTAGTCAAGCCGCTTAAAGTAAAGAAATCGGCGCTGCACTGAGAGAAAAAAGCAGTTGAATTTGGTTAAAAATTTGCCCAAAGCGCTGTTTTTTTTTTGTTTGTACATTTGTTGTAATACTTAAAATTAAATAGAGTTTTTTTTGTTGTTTTTAATTATCTAAAAAAGTGAAAGTGAAAATTCTTTGAAAATTATTTCCACATTTTGACGTACGTGTATATAATTTTTTTAAGTTTTTTTTTTTTTTATGCCGAAATCCGAAGTGATTTTTGATGTTCGTAATACCTTATTTCCCATAAACTTAGCAGCTAAAATGACATAAAGACAAACGGACAGACAGTCCCTTTGCCAAATGCCTTAAAAATAATAAATAAGTCAACAAAAAACACATCCATTCATTGAACATAATATACTTATAATATATAATATATAAAGTGAAGGAACCCCCTTTATCCAAAGTACCGTTGTAAAAATAACACAAATTTATCGTTGCGATTGCACAGATCATTATTAAAAAAATTAAGCAAAAAAAAAAAAAACAAACCAAAAAGAAAAAAATAATAAAAAAAAATATTAAAAAATAAGCACAAATAAAACCAAAAAAACATTTTTTCAAAAGTAACCTTTAAATTTTAATTTTTGTGTTGAAATTTACATATACATTATTATTAAATATTCTTAATTTTGATATTTTTTTTTTTTCATTTCTTCCATGCTTTTGCTAACCATTTACTTATTATTATTTGTCATATTTTTTGTGTTTAGAAATTCATAGTTATTATTAGACTAAAATTTAATGCATCTCCAATTCGTTGATCATCCGCAATACACATAAAGCAAAGCAAAACAAAAAAGATAGCAACAGCAGCAACAACAAAAACAAAAACAACAAAAACCAAAAGACAAAATAAGCAATATGTATTAGCAAAAGCAAGCCACTTTTTATAGTTTGTTTAAGATACTAATCGATTCTTTTGTACACAATTTACCATATTTACCATATGATTTGTTGTTGTTAAAAACACGGCTTAATGAAAAAAAAAAAAAAACAATAAAATATCCAATGCAATACATGCATATGTGTGTATATGTAAATATAATTATATTTACATATTTATACGCATAATGGAAATGAAGATATTCTCTTAGGCGTGAAACAAATTTAAAGATATTTAATATTAATATTTAATTGATTTTTAATTATATTTTTGATTTTTGTTGCGTAGAGAAAACACACGAATTTGCATAAAGTTTTAAACATGCGCAAGTTCTTTGTATTTCAGACACGAATTATGCTCGACACACGTTCGTTAACGATGTGACTTTTTGAAAATCCTTAAACCTTAACTTACCTTTTTTGGCGTCGCTTGTGTGTGTGTGCGTGTTTGGCACATGTTTGAAACTTTATGAATTTTCCGTTGTCTTCTTGTTGACACTGTCGTCGCCACCGCCACCGCCGCTTCGCTGCTTCTCATTTTTTTTTTTCTTAGCTCATTTCATTTTTTGTGTTATACAAGAATCCTCCTATCCATAAAAACAAAACGTATCAAATATCTAATATGAAATTTACTATTTTCTAGCTGGAACCGCGCCTAAATTCATTGAAACTAATTAAGCGCGTCCCCAGAACACCAGTATTCCCTACCACAAAGCCATAACCAAGCTCCCAAGATAGTATCAGTATCCAAAACCAAAAACATTCAAGAAAACCCGTAAACTCAATAACAAAAAAAAAACCAAATAAAAAACAACTCAAAACGACAGTTCAGTTCAGTTCAAAAAAGCAAGCAAGCAATCGCAATTCGAGGCGAGCAAGTAAAATAAATCCTATTCTCAAAAACAAATAATTGAAATCAGACTCGATTGAATTTTCGTTGATGGATACTCGTTGTTTTTTCTTTATCAAGACTACTTGTACCTTGTACCCGTGCGCCCCTTTCTTCGTTCAGTGATGTTGGTAGCACGTTTCCGTTTGGTTGACAAGTAACAAACACACACGTTTACAATCCCAAGTATCTAAGCAATCAGATCAATTTAGATCAGATATGATATGATATGATGAGATCAGTTTAGCTCAGTTATTTTCAAACAACAAATCAACTTTTGTGCAGTACAAAGCACATTAAGTAAAGCAACATTTAAAGGAGTTGAAGGAGTTCTTAACACAGAAACAAAACAGTTTGTAGAAGCACAAGCAAGAAAGCAAAACAAATCAAACCTAAAACCCCACTAAATCATGAACGAAATGCCTACACTTAAAAAGAAAAAGTTACACATTTTATTGCTTTTAAACAAAACACATGTAAATTAACTTAAGCTCCTTCAACCCACACACGCAGGTACACAGACATATTATAGACACAGAGACAGACACAGACATACCACAGACACAGAAACACACACATTTTGAACAGACACTCGTTACAATTATAATCAGGACACCCCCTTAGGCGTTCATCATCATTGCAAGCCAGCCAGAGCAAGCAAAAGGCGAGGCAGGCAACAACTTCTTTTTGTATTGTGACGTAATGTTTTTGCCGTAGCATCAACTCCGCCCACAAACACTAACAAAACGCATCCCATTAATCGTCATTTCAAACATGATTTATAGAGTTTAAGATGTTTTACGAAGATGATATCAGTGCAAGTTTTTTTTCACTCTTTCTTCTTTTTTGAAAATTTCCAATTGAAGATGAAAAAAAATATATATCAATCGATCGACCGAAACACATTGAAAAATTTGAATTAATTATGAAATTTGTCTAAAATGCGGTGTAAAATTATAATTTGTGTATTAATAAAAGCGTAAAAAAAAATTTAAAAAAATTAAAAAATAAATCAAAAAGAATTTAAATACGTATTTAAAAATTTGGTTTGAACTTCGGTAAAAGAGTTGAAGTTGAAAGAGGAGCTAGACGTCGTTGTTCTCCATTTAAGTACAATTGCCGGCTAGGCCAGGAAAATCTGTTCTCCTGCTCTTTTTGTTTGTATTTGATTTATATTTTCTTTGCGCAGTTTAAGTGAAATCTAAAATAGTTTTCTTTTCTCTTACCCCAAAAACAAAAGAAAAACAAATGGTTGAAAAGTTTTTGTGTGTTGATTTGAGGTGACCAAAAATTATAAAAATCGACGCTTTCAAATATCTCAATTTCGAACAAGTCAATAATAAAAAAAAACCAAAAAAAAAAAATTTTTAAAACAATAACATTGCATTTAACTAAGTTTTTTAATATTTTTCTTTTTCTTTCTAACTCTCAAAATAAAAAAAAATAAATCAATAAATATTCACAACCAATGATCAAACAAAACCAACACAACGCCTATTCAAAAACCCCCTCCAATAATAAAAAAAAAAACAAATAAAATAAAAATTCAATAATGACACTATCTTCACAACGCATTGCATTGCATCGGCTTGCCATCGATGCAGTAGTCGGTAAACGCAAATTCGATGGAGGTCACCAAAATCCGGCAGATGTAAAGCGGCGTTACCAGAGCGGTTTGATAGGAAATGGCGGCAGTTGGGGCAGTTTACCGTTACCACAACAACCATTGGGCACTAATGGCGAACAGTGGTACATGGACACGTTTTCGCCATGGAGTTAAGCCACTACAATAAAAGCAACAACCACAAGACAAACAACAACACCAACAACATCGTCAATAAAGATAACTACAGTGATCATCACTTCAAAATGAAACAACACATACACACACTTACACATACACATACACTTACACATACACAACTACATATAACCATAAAAGTAAATTTAACTACAACAACAAAGAAACAAACAACAATAGCAAACAACAAGCAATAAAATTTATATATAAATTAAGTAGAGAAAAAAATAAGAAATTAAAATCATAAAATTTAATGAAAGCATACAAAAAGATTTCAATAAAACGTTTTCCGTTTGTAAACTGTAATTTTCGATACTTTTTTCGATAATAGTTCAAGAACGTCCTTTGATAAAAGATGCAAATGAAAAGCAAACGAAATGAAACAAAACAAAACAATAAAAATTAGCAAACATTTAAGATATTTTATTTCAACTATAACACCAACAAAGCAAAAAAACATGTTAAAGTAAGAAACAAATTAAAGTTTTTAATGAATTTCAACAACAAAAAGTTTTTAAAGCAAGCCTAAAACAAGTAGAGATTTTTTAATCAAACTTGCAAAAGTAGCAACTATAAGCAGAAACAACAATAATATTTCGTACTTCGTATATTCAAAACAAAAATATAAAAAACAAAAAAAAATTCAAAAACACTTAAAAAAAATTAATAATATAAAAAAAAAAAATAATTATGAAAAAAATATTCTAAAATAAATTATAATCTTATATTTAATCAAGAAGAAAACAAAAACAAAATAAAACGATTTTAACTTGGCTAAAACGCGTCACGCCCCTTTTTATACATAAACTATAAAATATTACTAAAGAAACAAAACAAAAAAAACGAATTAAATTGCGGTAACACAAAAACAAAAGTCGAAATCGAAATTAATTAAATTCATTACTCTTAGTTTTCTTTTATTGTAAATATGTTGCAAACAAGTTGAAGAAAGTTTGAACAATTCGAAAGAGAGTTTAAATTAAAACAAGTGAAATAATAATTCAAAAGCAAAGCTTGATGAAAAACATTGACTGAACTACAACAAAAATAAAAAAAAAATTATTAAAAATTAATTAATAAAATTAAAAAAAAAAGAAAAAAACAATATTTATAGCGAACACAAATTGTGAATCGGCTTCATTATTATATAATGGAGCTGAAAAAGACTTAAGGCAAGAAATTGTTTAAAATGAATTGAAAAATTAAAAACAAAACAAAAAACAAAAAAAATATTCGACATTTTCAAGAGTTTGTCATAAAAAAAAAATTATATATACATTTATATAAAATGTAAGTTGTTTTGTTTATTACTTTAGCAGCAAATGTAGCAGAGACAAAAATAAAAACCAATTAGAAATTCTTTACAGCAACGAATTAAACACATCACAAATAAGAAATAATAAACGAGCGAGAAATGTTTAAGTCAACAATATACAATTTAAACGTTTCAACTTAAAAATAAAACAAAACTTATGAAATAATAAATACACAAATACGTATACCTTAAAACAAAAACAAAAACAAAACAAAAACAAAATCATATTTACAAATTAAATTTTATATACGAAATAATGCTTTCATTTCGATTAGCAAACGTGCAACATGTACACATGTCTGCCAATAGAGACAACAACCACACACACGCTCAAAATGTCCAAAGGTTGGATTACACACCATTTATTAAACAAGATTTTGACAAAAATAACGTCATTAGTGACAAAAGCAAAATAATACTAAATAATTATAATAATAATAATTCGCACACAAACCACAAAATAGAAAATACAAATGCATGAAATTGTTTGTTATCGAAAACATCTTCAGACTCCTGGCCCGTTCAGATTTTGAATGATAAGGCAAAGCGCATAGTTTCAATTTCTTTTACATTTTTTTTTTCCAACTATGAGTTGCTGCTGCAATTCAATGTTGTCGGTTCGTTCGGGCTGCCGGTCAAAAAGACTTTTACTGAAAAAAAATTGCACAAAAGTATGCAACATTTTTGAAAGTTATATGAAACTTACAAATATTTCTTGCTGTGTAGCAAAGTTGCCTTATCCTAACCGAACGCGTGTCTAAGAATGCCATAAACCACAGTACTCGACCATGCCACAACAACAAAAACAACAACAACAACAGCGGTAATATACAAACAAGCAAACAAAAGCTGACAGATTTGAAATTATTTATACAATAAAAACAAACACGAAAATTTCACTTTAAGAATTACTGAAAAATAAAACAAAAAAAAATATTAAAAACAGGAAAATATTTAATAAATCTTCTTAGTTTAAAAAAATAGCCTTTTCATACAAATGAAACTGAAAACGAAATTGGAACAAAAAACAACAAAAATAGTAAGATTGCATTATTAAGCTAAACTTTAAATTAGTAAGCCTACACACACACACATACACAGACACGTACAGTAAAACATAGAAAAAACTGTCTGAAATTAACTAATACTTTTAAAAGAAACAACAACAACAACCACTACAACAAAATTATTATGTACGCCATTTTCCGATCGTGCTTTAACACAAGATTTTCCTTAAAATTTTCTCTTGAAAGTAACGCAAAGGTTTCTTTTTTTTTATTTTCCTCTTATAATTCAGTTTTATTTTATAAAATTTCGATTATTTTTTTTAACAACACTGAGAGAAATTCAATTTATACATTCTTTTTTTTTACATTTTTACTTTCGAAACTTTGTTTTTTTTTTTAATTTTATGTTTGACAAATTTGTTTATTTGACAATTATTTCATTGCAAAGTATTTTTCAAAATTTTTGATTTAAATTATGTATAAAAAAAAACGAAAATTAAAAATTGTTAATTGGTGACTTCGTAAAAATTGTAAAATCTTTTTCGAAATTGCAAAGCAAAAAAAGTTATTGTATTTTCAAAATTGTACTGATTTGTTTTAATTGTTAAACAGAAAAAAATACTTGTAAGAGTTTAATTGTTAATGTTCCAAAATCTTTAAATAATAAAACAAAAAAAAACCTAATTAAGTTAAAAAAAAATTAATGACACAAAGAGAGGAAATATCTTCTTTATTTATGTATTGATTTGGAAATTGTTTCAATTTTATTATTATCATTATTATTATTAAATATAATTTTTTTTTTTTTTTTGTAAAAATTCAAATTTAAAGCTTAAAAGTGTTAAGAGTTGTAACAGTTTTTACTTTGTTTATTCTTAAAAAAAAAAGAACATATGTTAAATATTTGTAATTTTTTCGGGAAAGCAAAACGTTTGGCAAAATTAGTTTTAGTTTGATTTGTTTTTAAGTTTTTAAGCTTAGCAAAATATATTTTACGCCCTTACTTTAACTTACATAATGATATCCATAGAAGTGCACACATACAGACACACTTACATACATTTACTTTTATTTGTTTAATTTGTTTTTTATAAATATTCTCTTACGAATGTAACCTTTAAACACAAACTTTATTAAATAAAATGAACTCAATACAAAAAAAATATATATATACAAATATATATATATAATTGTATACGTGTGTAAATCTTATTTTAGCAACACATACAAGAAGAAAAAAATAATAACGAAGAAGAAGCATAATAATAGTAATCAAACAAGAAGTGAAGGTCAAAGGAGACACGAAAGAAAGATTTTGTAAAATGGAAATAAGCATTAATGAAATAAAGTTTATATATATTTGAATTGTGATG
>JBAMBP010003232.1:0-14679 GCA_037044515.1 Phortica magna | reverse complement strand
ATACATGTCTGAAATTTTGTATCCAGATTCAGTTAATATACGTCCTTTAAACTGCATACCGAAAACCACCCCTTTATTTCATGGCTTCCCCCTCAGAGATCAACAAACTCGAATTTTTCGAAAATACTTCACTTTTGACTGATTTTTGTGATATTTGGAACACCATTTAAATGGGTGAGGGTATGTGCAGGGTATTATATGGTTGAGTATACTCAACTATACCGCCCTTACTAGTTATGCATACGAAACCTCATTAGAATTCCGACGATATTTGTTGACCAATCGGGGCCAGTCAGCAGATTTTTTTTAAGTGAAGTGCCATTGCACTCCGCTGCTGCATCAAAGACCAATCTTATTTTGCCTGGTTTTTAGAGGCTTAACACTGCAAAGTGTGGTAGGAACCAAAGCATATCGAATTTAATCATATTTAAGTTTTCCAACTTCTGTGCATACCGCTCTGAAGTAGTTTTTATACCCTGTACACACTGTGTGTCAGGGTGTATAGTGTGCTATATCTGTAACGCATTGATGGGGGAGGGGGACCTCATAAAGAATATATATTCTTAATCAGGACGACAAGAGAAATTGATTAATTGCATCTTTGCCTATGGGTTAGCAGCGAAGCGATTTAGATTGTTTCGCTGCAAATAATGTACTATGTCGATGCCCTTGCCCATTTAATTGATTTCGATATAAGTTATTATTATATATTATGAATGTATTTACTTTTAAGATAAACCAATAGGCAAAGAAAAACAGCTAAAAAATATCTTCGCAGTGCCTTACTAACATTGTCAATGTTAGGCCAACGGCGTTTGGTCAATTGAATATTTGATTTTCGTTCTTCATACCTTGCAGTAATGCTTTGACAACAACATGCTTTGACATGTACATGCCCATCTTCACTCTTTTTCCTCACTTTCATCAAACTCACGAAGACAACAGTTGTTTTGTGTTTACAATTCTTGGCAACAACTCATACCATTCATTCATAGTTTCATTAAATTTGGCATGTGTAGTATTTACAATTTTTAATAATGGGTGTCGTCACAAATAAATTTTCCGAGTGAGAAAGATACTACTTTTGCTTATCATCGTTCTCTGTCATAAATTTTCCTTCCGAGATGTTACCTCAGAATATTTTTAAAGATTTTCGTGACGAGCTTCGGTCTCTTGCTAATGTTCATACTCTTTGAATCCCAGAGCCTGTTGTCTATGATTCGAAGACAGATGATTCATATGTTGCACAGAGCTACACTTCACCCATCATACTAATGTTTTGCGCCATCGCAAGAAGTATGCTGCGCCTTTAAACTAATTCATTCATTTTCACTTATCGACGTACTTTTTTCGATTGTTTTTTGCCTACTTTGTTGCTACTGCGGTTTTGGGTTGGCCCGTGCAGAGTGTACTTTTCTGAGTGTATTGGCCAGTTCAACTATAATTTCATATTTTTTGTAAACTAATTGCCATCGATGCACATGTGTTGATGTGAGTGTCGAAGCGTATGTGTGTCACTTTGCACGTGTGTGTGGACAAATGTGTACATGATATTTGAAATGCGCAAGAACAAAAATGCATGGTGTGTGCTGATAGTTCTTAAGCAAATACTCTTGGGCTAATATATGTATACTTACAAATCTTTACACTTGCATGTCGACAACGACGATAAAAGTTGCAAGGACTGTCGGTCAAAGCTCACACAAGGCAACAACAACAACAACATTTTATATCATGCTAGAAAGACCTTTCAGACCTGCTTTTTAGCCTTGTCTGTTGGTCATTTGCTTTTAGTCTTTGCAAAAAAAAATGGGAAACCTTTTGTGTAACTGCAGTTTTGAATTGCGCAAAAGCCATGACTACCAATTTATCATTTTTAGATTGTCAACGAAATAAAATTTAAGAAAAAAAAAAGAATATACAAATTTCAAATTCTTTTATTTGTTATTGCGAATGAAATTTTTATTGCTACTGTTAATGCCACCAAATAATAGATTATTCAAAATTTTAAGAAAATAGGTAAAAAATTGGAATTTATCAAGAATTTCAGAATGATTGTCTTCGAGGAGCAACAATAAGAAGTAGAGGTATCGTGTTATGCAGCTTAAACGGATTATATTTAACGAACCTGAATACAAAGGTAGGGTACGCCTTGTACGAGACATAATACTATTCAAACTTAATTTGATGCCGAGCTTTACATGTCGACCCTGAAAATTTTAAGTCTCTAGATCTTATAGTTTCCGAGAACCATTGGTGAGGACGGACGGACGGACTTGGTCTTACTTCAGTCCTTCTATGCGTTACATACTTTTACTCTCAAACAAACACAATCCACAGGCAAGGGCGTAGCAAAGGGAAGCCTGGGTCGGGCCGTGGCACAACACAACTTTGCTACTACCAATACTACAAATTTGGTCTGATTTATGCAAAAAAAGTGGTCATATGAACAAGAGAAGATCAACCATCGGCGAAATAGCAACAGTGCGTTTGACTGTTAGTTCTATTCGTCAAGTAATCATTCAACCAAAAGCAGCGTTTGCATTTTCTGTTGGTTGACGACGCGGCTCACAAACGAAGCCTCCCCTACCTCTTCGCCGACAAGCAACGTTTCGTTTCAGTGTTACTCACTGTCATTTCAATCGAAATAACCCTCCTTTACCTCTTCATTCACAAGCAGTGTTTTGTTTCTCGTTTTGTTGTCGACTCTGATCCCACACCAACCTCTCCGCAACCTCTTTGTCAAGGCTGAAAACTTTTATTGAAATTTTATCACATATTATGTGCTAAGTATTGAGTTTAATGTAATATTATAGTCCAGTCATTTGGTGGTTTCGCCTGGAAAGTTTTCCGGGAGTTATGAAATTGGTATCCTTATGTATTTCGGGGTGCTCTTTCCGAATTTCAACTTTGCAAATGACGTCCAAAATAATTTGTTCACCATATCTCCATTTCGGTTCATTGTACGACGAAATCATTCCTATACTAAATTAAACAACAGAAAATTTCATTATTCATGTTTCATAGAACATATTCTACCTACAACTAAATAGTCTAATTTTTTCTCGGGTTTTTGAAAACTCTTTCACGACCTTTTATTATTTGAACGAAATATTCTTTAAAATCGTCTGTGAATAACTGATTCTTTAAAAAAGTTAAAAACACCCTTGGTTGTTTCATTTGTGATTAGAATTTCAATCATTGACGACCAAATTAAGCCTACTTTATGGAATAGTTTGCTTCAAGTTTTTCTGCACACTATTAACTTTGCCAAGCGTTGTAAAACATTTATGAAATCCTAATCCAACGCACTTTTCAGGATCCAGAAGTATTTTTTAATATAAGGATCTGCATTTCTGCATTCATAGACTTCAGTCACACAAAATCGAACGCCTTCGCGAATGGGCATTTTGTTCACATCAAAAATTCGAATACTTATTGAATCTTATCTTGGATTTGTGACGTTTAGTTTTATTTAATTAATCTCTAGATTCTTCTCTCATAATGAAGAAACCCTGCAGTATTTCCATATATATATTTATTGCAAAAAATTTTTTTAAAAGAATCTAAAAATAGTCAATGTTATAAAATATTTTTTTTGTGTCTACTTAGCTAAAAATAATTCAACTGTCATAATGTCTCCTTACGAACATTTAGGCACGTGCGTCTTGCAATATTCATGGACATTTTGGTTTTTGAAAATCTACGCGTTGCCAAGAAAGAACTCCACATACATTGTGTGATTTAAACAAAAACTAATATTCAGAAAACACTGATTTATATCTACTCGAATAAGCTGACGTGGATTACACATTTCAATATGAATTAAATTAATTTCGCTTTTTAAGTGTGTGGAATCTGTGGCAATATCATACCCTGGAGATAACACTCCGCAATTTATAATGATTTCTAGTTTTTGTATGGTCGATACGGCACTGACTATATGAATACACCAGTCTATGTCATTTAGATGACAGTCATATTTTCAAACCGTATCGCAGTACCCTCTGACATTAGAATCAATTAGGCCAGATTTTCATTTTGCCACTGCATCAAAGAACCGTACACTGTCAAATATGTTTAAGTTGTCTTTTGTATAGTTGAAATTTCGAAGTCGAGCATTTTCGACTGCAGTTTTTATTATTAGTTATAAATAATATATTGTGAGGAGGACGACACTCTCGACGTAATAAAACACAAAAGTGTAAAGAATTTCAAGTGTTGTCATTTGACTTGTAAAACCAACGAAGGAAGTAGAAGTGATTCGTTGACGAATCACGTTTCAATTGTTTATTAGCTAAATTATATTAAATTTGCGATTTCTTTGTTTCTTTTTCAAGTTGGGCGCCACTAAATGCCGACCTTTTGATACAAATTTGGCGGCTACGACTCCTAAAGGGTTGTTAACTTTAATTTACTTAATAGTGTCATTATCATTAATCAAGCGGCCGCCAGCAAAAGTCTTCCTTATAAACACCAAGTGACGCATTAACCTTTGTCCGACGCTTAAATAAAAGTTCAAAGCAATTCACTAAATCATTTACTGTCTCACCGAATACTTGAAACGTTACAAACATATTGTATGCAAAGTCCAAATTTGCAAAAAAATAAGTAATTTACGCAACAAACGCATAAACGACAAAAACAAAAATACAAGCAATAATAAAAAAAATCAATGCTGAACACAGACTTTGGCAATGTAAAAACGAAATCAAATTGAATAAAATAACAACAAGAAAGTGGACCAAAGTCGCAAAAAGTAAAAGTAGCAACCGACGGACGAGGAGTGAAGTCAAGCAAAAACCAAAACACGATTAAACCTCGCTGATTATGGGTTAGTACTTGGCTAAATGACCTATAAGGCATAACGCCTGGCCATCACGTTGGGCTGTGTGCTGGCCACTTTTGTCGACTTTCGCTCAGCCACAATTTCTCAAAAATGTAATGGTAGCGGTACAGTTTTCCATGCGTCCGTCCGTTAAGTCGTTCGCTTGAACTTTCGTTGCTATGATCCGAAAATTGATGACGGCTTTATTGCACGCAATCTATGACATCATGAACCGAGTGCAAACACTTTCGTAAGACCAGCCTGACTTGATGTGACCAAACCCAAACAAAGCTACTCATACACCTTACAACCGCACCGTTTCGCAACCAACCCCATCACCACGACCCAACCAAAAGCCTCAATAACCGAAACACGCTTCCGTTTTGTTCTTTAACTTCTATGCCGAGTACACAACTCTCAACGAATTGTTTGGTAATAACATGAATTTTGTGCTTGTGAATTTCTTAGGGAGTGAACTGTGTCGTGTTGTTACTCTATGCTACACAGCGCTTCGTGGCCGTGTGTATGGCATGTGGCGCGATTAAGTGTTGCATATAAAGCGGGGTTAATGCGTGTTCACGCCAGCGACTAACGCTTTCCTTCGCTCTTCAAACTTATGAAAAGTATATGTTCTGCTCACCTGTCGTCGTTGTCGTTCTTTAACTCAACGAAGCTTCTTGACTTTGTTGCGACTCTACGTGACCCTCACTAAAGGAATTCACGTACACATTTCTGATTGCTTTAATGTATGTAATTTGTGTATAACATTAACTGCCATTGGAACAGTGAACTATTTTAACCTAACGATGTCCTTTGTTTGTTCATCACGTATGAGTGACGGTTTTTTAATTAGAATTTAAATTACTAAAACAAAAAGGCTAACAGAAAAATGTGCATGTGAAAATTTGTCAAATAAAGCAATAGGTTTGCTGCACTTTTCATTTAATAAAATGCCTTTTTTTTGTACCACTCGACAAAGTCAAGAAAGTTTTTTTTTCAATATGCAATCAGAAACAATTTCAAAACTGTTTCGAATGTCAAGGGTGGCATGCACTTCGATGCGTCAGTTGCAAAGTTGACGACATTGAAAAATACGAAAAATCCGATTTCATATAGTTATTATTACTTAAATGCTATAACTCATTATTGAGAAGAGATTCAGTCATCGCAGTTTTCAACCATGTCTGTACTTTTCTTAACGCCAATTGTTGGCACAGTGATTTCAAACGTTGCGCATTTGGCCAATTTTAAATAAATTTAAATAAATCAGTTAAAAGTACATCAACTACCTTATGTGTTTCGGATAATTAGTGCACATGCGTAAATGTTATTTTTGTCGTTACATCAAAGGACGAACACTCTCAAATATGCTAACCGAGAAACACTTTCGAATATCCATAGATATTGTCTATTACTTCTTATAACTTTCGTTGCGCAATAATCCTATTTATTTAATATTATTTGGGTGAAGATTTTGCAGAAGAACTCATGTTGTACTTCGGCCGTGAAGTGTTCCTTTCATAACATTGGGGCACAATCCCTTTCTTTTGTACAAGTCGGTCGTGATTTTTTAAAGCTAAAACTACAATTTTCAAGCAACATCCAAAAACAAAAAATACTTGCTGAACATCAAAAATAAAGTGAATCAAATAATTGAGTCAATTAATTTTTGTATTATTTTCTAAGAACTCAAGTCAACTGTTCCCTTTCTGTTGATAATTTTGTGAAATGCATTTTTGTAAAGGCCAAGAATTTAATCAACACAACAGTTGTAAAAGTAACGACATGGTCACCACTTATAATCTTAAAAAGAAATAATTAATGGTCGCTTGAAAATCGTTGTACAATAATTTCGCTCAAGATAAGTTAAGCGCCCTTCAACGTCGCTGCACGAACGTAAACGAAACTAATGAATTCGGATTTCAAGAGGGATTTCACTTTTTGGTATTATTTTTTTTCAAAACTTTTGTGTTTGACACCTTCCCTTTTATTTATTATACCCTGTACATACTGTAACAGGGTATATTGTGTTTATTTGGCCGAAATGTATGTAACGCATAGAAGGAGAGGAGGGGGACCCCACAAAGTATATATATTCTTGATCAGGACGATAAGACAAATTGATTAAGCGATGTCCGTCCGTCTGTCCTCACCAATGGTTCTCGGAAACTATAAAAGATAGAGACTTCAGATTTGGAGGATAGACTCGGGATGCTCGGCAGCAGATCAAGTTTGAACGGTTTTGAGCCACGCCCACTCCTTCCCGCCCAACCAGCTACGCCCACTTTTTGAAAAGGCTATAACTTGAATATCAGAAACGCTAGAACTATGAAAGTTGGTAGGTAGACTAAGTATGTACATTTTACCCCACAAAAAGTGTTTGATTGTTAATTACTTTATCTTCAAAACCATTAAAGGTACGGACCTGAAATTTTGTGTGTACACTCAGTAAATACATTTCCTTAAGACTGCATACCAGAAAATACCCCTCTGAATATCCCTCAAAGACCCACAAACATAAATTTTTGGTAAATTCCACTTTTTTTTACAAAAATTTGTATATCTCCACAACTATAACGGATACGAACCTGAAACTTTGTATGCAGACTTAATAAGTGTATGTCTTTTAAACTGCATACCAAATTGTTCCCCTCTATCCTTTATTACCCCTCAAATAGTGTTTGTATGTCAAAACCTATATCTCCGAAATCGTTAAAGGTACTGACCTGAAATTTTGTACGTAGACAAAGTATATATAATTTCTTCAAGCTGCGTACCAGAAAATACCATTTTGCATTTGGACTACCCATCAAAGGGCGGCAAACTTAAATTTTGGGTAAAAACCAGTTTATTTTTTTTTTAAATATGTATATCTACACAACTATGAAATATACGTGTCTGAAATTTTATATGCAGGTTCAGTTAATATACGTCCTTTGAACTGCATACCGAAAAACACTCTCAGAGACTAACAAACTCGAATTTTTCGAAAATTCCTTACTTTTTACTGAGTTTTTTGATATTTGGAACACCATTTAAATTGGTGAGGGTATGTGCAGGGTATTATATGGTTGAGTATACTCAACTATACCGCCCTTACTAGTTTTTTTTATAGTAACAGCTTTCTTGACTTATGGCCCGAATTTTCACAAAACGTGAAACTTCCGTTCTCATGACTGAAAAACTACATACAAACACAAACAACCAAACTATGGTAACAACAAATACAACATGACATGAGATTACGGCAAAACATTTTGCATGCTTTTCGTAAGTTCGTTTTTCAATTTCGCGCTTGAATTTCGGTGAGGTTCAAGTGCTTTATTCTTAGCTTTGTTATTGTTTTGGATAATCTATTGCAACTTATCAAAATAAAACGAAAACGCAAAAAGTAAAAAAGAGAACTATACAATCAACATAAAAAAAGAGGTTAATATGGGCAATCAAATGCTTGTGTTATGAATTAAGAAACGATTTGGCACAACTATGACTAAGTGCGTTTAGTGCGCCCCAAAAAGCACGGAAAACTTAAAGGTATTAATTACCAATCCCAATTCGTAAAACCAGAGTATACTTCAATCGTCGAGAAGTTAATGTAAGCAGGCATTAGAACTTCTAAGCACCGTGGATTTATAGCAATATCTAAACATTATATACAAATTAGAGAAACTATGAAATAGTACAAATAATGAATGTATTTGGAATTTGCTTAAACATTCTGCCCCACAAAAACAAAATAAGAAGCAATCAAATGCACTTAAATAACGCACAGAATAAGAAAATTGGATATTACGCCTTGCCGGCGTTTCACATGTTTAAAGTGCAACATTATGCTTATCTACAACTAACGATAATTATTTTTTTAGGCATCCACTAATACATACACACACTAGCGCACATAGATAAGCGGCTTATAGCGAACGTTGATCTGCTGTGATCGTTGCTGCCGTTGGCTGCTGAGCATTTGCCTCATCATTGATGCATATCCATTGGCTTTCGTTGTTTTCCTTCCATAACGTGACCTTATTATCGCCGCCTGTAACTGCCAGTATATTACCGGTTAGCGACCATGAAAGACTCCAAACTGCATCATCGAATGTGTGCAGTACCGTGGGTGTCCAGTTCGTAAAATCGGTGCTATTCCAGATAATGACATGGCGATCCTGCGACGCTGATGCGATTTGTAGACGCGGTAGACCGATCGATGGTGCCCAAGCGACATCACGCACCCAATCGGAGTGCGCTTCCAATCGTTGTTCTTCAACCCAGCGATCGTTTTCCTCACGCCAGATCTTTACACAGTTATCGCAACCTCCACTGACTAGACGCTTGGTGGCAGTACTGCGTGTGCTTGAGCGTTGATCGAATGCAGGTTCAGGTGCTGTCGATGGGCACCACGAAATAGCATTGCAGCCGATTGTGTGCGCATTTGAGATTTTCTTGCAGTCCCATACACCGTATTCAGTGTTACATGACAGTATAGAAATCGAGCCATCAGAGCTGCCACAAGCGAGTACCAAGCCATACTCAGCTGGTGCAAAGTCAACCGAATTCACCGATGAATCGTGGTTGTATTCATAACTAGAAGGAAACACATTTATCACAATTAAATTGTAGATTGCTGCTTCTAACGATAACGTCAGTGAAGCTGTTTTGCGCTCTTTCTCACACAAACATTTGTTACATACATTTTTGACCATTCGTTAGCCGCGGCTTCTTTCCATACAATTACTTTCCTGTCATATGAGCATGATGCCAGTATGTTTCCATACTTAGGATGTGCCCAAGCCACCTGCCATACTGGTCCCTGATGACCTTTTAGTTCGGCAAGTTGTACTCCACCGCTGCTGCCCTCAAAAATTTTAACGGTACCGTCTGATGAACACGTCGCCAAAAAGAGGCCGTAATAATCAAAGGAGGCATGATGAATCATATCCTCATGGCCAGTGTCCACGGTATTAATAAGAGTTACCATTTTGTATGAATTTAAAGTGAATTATGTTAGTTTAAAACGAATCAGGGCCTTGACGTGGATATCAGTGCTGCCAACTCAGCCATATTTGTGTAAAAATGTGTAAAGCCAGAATTCTGGCCATTTTTTAGAATGTTTTCAGCTATTTTTTTCGATTTATGGCTGTAGTCCATTTTAATGATTTACCGATATTGCCGTAAGTTTTGTGTGTGTGTGTGAAGTTTCATAGGCAATCTGAAAAGCTTAATACACATGAAGCCATGTTGTCGATATTTCGCCCGCCCATTTGACTTAGCCAACTGATAAATCTATAGGGACACGAGCTTGTAAGCAATTATGCAAGGCAAAGCGCACACCAATACAAAACAATGAATATAAATGAACCAGACCTGACACAACTTGAAATTCAATTTATTTCTAGTTCTGCGTGATCCTTCATATCAATTTACTCATAGATTAACTATCATTTAGGGTGGGAAACGCTCTCATTTAGCGAATGCATTTAAAAAAACAAACTTTGTGTTTACTTGCTCTAGAGGTGAAAAAACATCGATGTTCGTGGACATCGATGTTTTTATCCAAAAAAAATTAATGACATGACGAGGTCAACTTCATTCGGTAAATTTCTGAAAAGGATGATTGTTGTTATTAAGCACACTTAAAGCACAACATATGAAATATTACCCAATATGTCAGAGGATCACAAATTTAAAATTCATTTGCTTTCTCTAAATATTGGCTCAACATTATGATGTCATCTGCACGAAAAAATGTTATTTGTGTTGCAGTTTTATTTTTAAAAAATATAAATTTACTTATTTATTCTTGTTGTGATGGTGTGACAATCTCCTGCTCTAAAGCTTTTGCCGCTTGATCAGCATTTGACGTTGTTATAAATCCATCATTTTTAAAACGTGAATAAAGCAGCGTGCGATCGCCTCACGCAAAAAGGTTCTGCTGCAAGTGTCTAAGATGATCGGGGAAATTTGTTGTGCTGCGCTATAATAACAAATTGCATAGGCTTTATCACTTCATCTTTTGTAATGATCCCACACAACCGATTTCTCCTGCTTTCGCTTTGTAGCTGCCTCGATCTTAGTTGCAATACCCATCCCTACAAAATAATGTTGAAATGTTTTCGCGCCAAATTTGTTAATGTATTGTATGTGTACCTCAGGGAAAGAAGTATATGGTGCATTGATTATTTATTAAATAAAAATTGCGTTTTAAGCAAAACTAACACATCAAACTATATTCTTAATTCGTAAAAAAAAAATATCGCAAATTTTTAAAATTTTTGTTTTTTATTTAGAAATTAAATAAGAAATAGTTCTTAGGAAATAAGTATATGTTAGTAAGCCACTGCGCAGGTAGATTTCACCTGTTGTTCTTTGCCTACTAATGAAAAATCGAATGCTTGAGCACAATGTCATTTTGCTTTATCTTAGAAAGCAGAAATAAAAATAAATACATTCATAATGATAATAAAACTAGTAAGGGCGGTATAGTTGAGTACACTCAACCATATGATACCTTGCACACATGGTAGGAGGTGCAAATTGTATATTTGGCATCGCCCATTTAAATGGTATTCTAAATATAAAAAAATCAGTCAAAAATGCGGTATTTACGGAAAGTTCGAGTTTGCGAGCCTTTGAGGGGGAAGCCATGAAATAGAGAGGTGTTTTTTGGCATGCAGTTTTAAACCACATATATTAACTGAACTTGCATACAAAATTTCAGACACTTATAAATCATAGTTGTGGAGATATACCAATTTTCATAAAAAAAAGTGGAATTTACGAAAAATTAAAGTTTGAAGGTCTATGAGTGGTAGTCGAAAATACAAAGGGGTATTTTCTGGTTGCAGTATTTACTGAGTCTACACACAAAAGTTCAGGTCCGTACCTTTTATAGTTTTGAAGATATAGTAATTAACAATAAAACAAGTTTTGAAGGGAAATGAGGGGGAGGGAGAAAAATTGTGGTATACAGTTTTGTAGACATTCACTTACTGAGTAGCCTTTTCAAAAAGTGGGCGGTGCTGGTTGGGCGTGGCACAAAACCGTTCAAACTCGATCTGCTGCCGAGCTTCACGAGGCTATCCTCCAAATTTCAAGTCTCTACCTCTTATAGTTTCCAAAAACCATTAGTGAAGACGTACGGACAAACATCGCTTAATCAATTTCTCTTGTCGTCCTGATCAAGAATATATATACTTTAGAGGGTCCCCTCCCTCCCTTCTATGCGTTACATACATTTCGGCCAAACTAACACAATATATCCTGGTACACAGTGCGTTGTGTGTTGGCCCTATCTCTTCGCACGTTTAATAAACAAAATCGTTAGACTCGCCACCGGTGAACGATTGTGTGTCTTACTCCCCTTCTAACAATTTTGCGTGTGCAGATAGTTTTTGGTTGCAAATAACAATATTAATATGATTATATATATAATTATGCAATTAAAAACAAATACCCCTTAAAGACATTTTGACAAGCTGACCTTGGCTTTTCTGTTGCTAACAGCAAAGCCATATTATTTACATTCGCCGCGATATATTTATACCTTTTTTGTATATGCAGTCCTAGAAGCTACTGCCGATGGCTGATTGGCAGCACTTTTACTTTGTGATCATGTTTAGTCATGAGCTAAACTGTTAATTCACAGTTACGGGGAAAACTGTGATTGCTTCTTTCAAATCACAATGATTCTAAACTGTGAGTTAAAAATGTAGAAAAATTCCCAATTTCCGCTTATTTTCCTCTTTTTTGCCTTTGTTTTGTTCATACAAATTAAAATTATGAATTGTTTGTAAAATATTGCAACAACTTTTGCCTAGTGTTGCACACTTCACTCAAAACTAGAGCCTCCAAAACCAAAGCAACTTTCCAAAGTAACTGTAATCGCAGCTACCGAAAACAAATTATCAGTTTATTGAATATAATTCATCTTATCAAATCAAAAGAAACAATGGATGTGTTAAATAAACAAAATAAATAACAATATGGCATCTAAAAAACGCGAAAAAAGCCATGAACATTCGGTGTCTGGTGACTTCAGCCGAGAGAACGCTAAGCAAAAGAGTCTGCGAGGACTTCCAAAGTATTAGCAACGTGTTTACAGAGTGAATGAATCGACAAGCGCAATTGAAATGTCGTATGTCGCGGTGCATTTCATATGCACTTTTCGCGTTCATCCCTTTCTAGGTAAGTCCAATGGGGGCCTTTTTTCGTGTCTCAGCTCCCCTTCTTCTTGCGTCTCTCACACAAAATCATCACTCGACTGAAGTTCCGTTTCACCTAATTTAAATGTCAACTGGATTGCGGGAATTTCATATTCATTCATTCAATATTCATTAAAAATCATGTCGGACATTGTATATGACTGGGCCGTGAGACAAACATCATAACTTGCAAAACTTGCAACATGGTCATAAGACACGGAAATATCACTTGAGAGCTCATTCTATGTCTATAAAGCATATGAATAAAGAGCTCAGGAATTCCCAAAATGCCCTGCCACAAACACAACCACACCGACCGATACCTTTGAGCAACAAAAGCAGAAGCTGATTTAAACTTGTTTATGGCCGCCCACAATGTGCCACTAGATGCCTCAAGAGACCTTTCCAAAATGTGCAAACAAAAATTCGGTACACAATCAACCTTCTACAAAAGGAAAACTAACTAGTAAGGGCGGTATAGTTGAGTATACTCAACCATATAATACCCTGCACATACCCTCACCTATTTAAATGGTGTTCCAAATATCAAAAAAATCAGTCAAAAGTGGGGAATTTTCGAAAAATTCGAGTTTGTTGATCTCTGAGGGGGGAAACCATGAAATAAAAGGGTGTTTTCGGTATGCAGTTTACAGGACGTATATTAACTGAATCTGCATACAAAATTTCAGACATGTATATTTCATAGTTGTGGAGATATACAATTTTAATAAAAATAAACTGGAATTTACCCAAAATTTGAGTTTGCCGGCCTTTAATGGGTAGTCCAAATACAAAATGGTATTTTCTGGTATGCAGTCTTATGAAGTTATATATACTTTGTCTACTTAAAAAATTTCAGGTCAGTGCCTTTAACAATTTCGGAGATATAGGCATTGACATACAAACACTATTTGAGGGGTAAAAAAGGGTAAGGGGAAAAAATTAAGTATGCAGTTTTAAAGACATACATTTTTTTAGTTTGCATACAAAGTTATAGGTTCGTATCTGTTATAGTTGTGGAGATATACAAATTTTTGTAAAAAAAAGTGGAATTTACGAAAAATTTAAGTTTGTGGGTCTTGGAGGGGTAGTCTTAAATACAGAGGGGTATTTTCTTGTATGCAGTTTTAAGGATATGTATTTACTGAGTGTACACACAAAATTTCAGGTCCGTACCTTTAATGGTTTTGAAGATATAGTGATTAACATTAAAACACTTTTTGTGGGGCAATGAAGGGGAGGGGGGAAATTGTAGTATGCAGTTTTATAAAAATTTACATACTTAGTCTACATACCAACTTTCATATTTCTAGCGTTTCTGGTGTTCAAGTTATAGCCTTTTCAAAAAGTGGGCGTAGCTAGTTGGGCGGGAAGGAGTGGGCGTGGCTCAAAACCGTTCAAACTTGATCTGCTGCCGAGCATCACGAGTCTATCCTCCAAATCTCAAGTCTCTATCTTTTATAGTTTCCGAGAACCATTGGTGAGGACGGACGGACAGGACGGACGGACATCGCTTAATCAATTTGTCTTGTCGTCCTGATCAAGAATATATATACTTTATAGGGTCCCCCTCCCCTCCTTCTCTGCGTTACATACATTTCGGCCAAACAAACACAATATACCCTGGTACAGTATGTACAGGGTATAAAAATG
>JBAMBP010003229.1:0-14818 GCA_037044515.1 Phortica magna | reverse complement strand
CTTGTTGTCCCACCCCTCACAATCTTACTGAGCGTGGTACGGCTTAGATATCGCACTCTATTACAATTTCATCTGCTCCTTTATGGAGGCCAGAAACATCCCCCGTCTATGCTGCTCTGTAAAGCCTTGTTTCTAGCCTTCGCTTTCTTCCTGGCCGGTAGGCGACCAAGGAACAGCCACAGTTGATTGAGTAGTTCTTAAGGGAAGATTTAGCGCCGAAGAAACCAGGCGCCCATTTACAAATCTTCCTGCTGCTCCAGTGTCCACGGTAGACACCATGGGATTACCTGAGACCAGCACAGTTACAATCCCTATGCCACCACTCTGTCGGAGCGACGCTATTACCAAGGAGGATCATATGAGTCCTCCCACCCCTCACAAGCTTACTGAGCGTGGCGCGGCTTAGATATAGAACACTCTTCCGCTTCCAGCTGCTCCTTTATGGAGGCCAGCAACATCCCCCGTCTGCTGCACTATATCACAAAATTTACAGCCTTCGCTTCAGTCCTGGCCGAAAGGCGTCCAAGGAAGAGCCACAGTTGATTGAGTAGTTCTCTAGGGAGGAACTAGCGCCGAAAAAACCAGGCGACCACTTACAAAGCTTTTTGCTGCTCCGGTGACCACGGTAGCCACCATGGGAGTACCTCAGACCAGCACTGTTAAAATTACTCTACCACAACTCTGTCTGAGCAGCGCTTTTACCAAAGAGGACCATGTGTGTCCTCACAACCCTTACCATCTTTCTGTGCGCGGCCTGGCTTAGATATCGAACTCTCTTGCACTTGCAACTGCTCTTTTATGGAGTGCAGCAACTTTCCCCGTCTCTGCTGCTCTGTAACACTTAGTTAACAGCTTTCGGTTCCTTCATGGCCGAACGGCGTCCATGGAAGAGCCACATTTGATTGAGTAGTTCTTTAGGGAAGATTTAGCGCCGAAGAAACCAGGCGACCACTTACAAAAATGCTTGCTGCTCCGGTAACCACGATAGTCTCCTTGAGAGTACCTCCGACCAGCACCGTTATAAATCCTATTCTACCACTCTGTCTGAGCAGCGCTTTTACCCACTCCTCGCAATCTTTCTGTGCGCGGCCCGGCTTAGATATCGATATCTCTTCCGCTTCCAGCTGCTCCTTTATGGCGGGCAGCAACATCACCCATCTCTGCTCCTCTGTAACACTTAGTTTCCAGCCTTCGCTTCCCTCCTGGCCCAAAAGCGACCGAGGAAGAGCCACAGTTGATTGAGTTGTTCTTCAGGGAGGAACTATTACCGTAGAAGCCAGGCGACTACTTACAAAAGTGCTTGCTGCTCCGGTGTCCACGGTAGCCACCATGGGAGTACCTAAGATCAGCAGTGTTATAATCCCTTTACCAAATCTCAGTCTGAGCGGCGCTATTACCAAAGAGGACCCCATGAATCCTCCCTTCCCACACAATCTTTCTGTGCGCGGCCCGGATTAGATATCAATTTCTCTTCCGCTTCAAGCTGCTCCTTTATGGTGGGCAGCAACATCCCTCGTCACTGCTGCTCTGTAACACTTAGTTAACAGCTTTCGGTTCCTTCATGGCCGAAAGGCGTCCATGGAAGAATCAGAGTTGATTGAGTAGTTTCTTCAGGGAGGAACTAGCGCCGTAGAAGCCAGGCGACTACTTACAAAGGTGCTTGCTGCTCCGGTGTCCACGGTAGCCACCATGGGAGTACCTCAGACCAGCAGTGTTACAATCCCTTTACCAAAACTCAGTCTGAGCGGCGCTATTACCAAAGACGACCGCTATGAGTCCTCCCATCCCTCACAATCTTTCTGTGCGCGGCCCGGCTTAGATATCGATTTCTCTTCCGCTTCCAGCTGCTCCTTTATGGAGGCCAGCAACATCCCCCGTCTCTGCTGCACTGTAACACATAGTTTCACAGCCTTCGCTTCCCTTCATGGCCGAAAGGCGTCCAATGGAAGAGCCACAGTTGATTGAGTAGTTCTTCAGGGAGGAACTAGCGCCGTAGAAGCCAGGCGACTACTTACAAAGGTGCTTGCTGCTCCGGTGTCCACGGTAGCCACCATGGGAGTACCTCAGACCAGCAGTGTTACAATCCCTTTACCAAAACTCAGTTTGAGCGGCGCTATAACCAAAGAGGACCCTATGAGCCCTCCCATCCCTCACAATCTTTCTGTGCGCGGCCTGGCTTAGATATCGAACTCTCTTGCACTTCCAACTGCTCTTTTATGGAGTGCAGCAACATTCCCCGTCTCTGCTGCTCTGTAACACTTAGTTAACAGCTTTCGGTTCCTTCATGGCCGAAAGGCGTCCATGGAAGATCCAGAGTTTATTGAGTATTTTTTTAAGGAGGAACTAGCGCCGTAGAAGCCAGGCGACTACTAACAAAGGTGCTTGCTGCTCCGGTGTCCACGGTAGCCACCATGGAAGTACCTCAGACCAGCAGTGTTACAATCCCTTTACCAAAACTCAGTTTAAGCGGCGCTTTTACCAAATAGGACCCTATGAGTACTCCCACCCCTCGCAATCTTTCTTTGCGCGGCGTGGCTTAGGTATCGAACTCTTTTCCACTTCCAGCTGCTCCTTTATGGAGGGCAGCAACATCCCCCGTCTCTGCTGCTCTGTAACACTTAGTTTCCAGCCTTCGCTTCCCTCCTGGCCCAAAACGTCCGAGGAAGAGCCACAGTTGATTGAGTTGTTCTTCAGGGAGGAACTAGCACCGTAGATGCCAGGCGACTACTTACAAGGGTGATTGCTGCTCCGGTGTCCACGGTAGCCACCATGGGAGTACCTCAGACCAGCACTGTTAGAAGTACCTCTACCACAACTCTGTTTCAGCAGCGCTTTTACCAAAGAGGACCCTGTGGGTCCTCCCCCCTTACCATCTTTCTGTGCACGGCCCAGCTTAGATATCGAACTCTCTTTCGCTTTCAACTGCTCTTTTATGGAGGGAAGCAACATTCCGCGTCTCTGCTGATCTGTAACACTTAGTTTATAGCCTTCGGTTCCTTCCTGGCCGAAAGGCGTCCATGGAAGAGCCACAATTGATTGAGTAGTTCTTAAGGGAGTAACTAGCTTCGTAGAAGCCAGGCGGCCACATATGAAACTACGTGCTACTCCGGTATCACCAACACCGTAACAATCCCAAATCCCAAACTCAGTCTGATCCTCTCTTCCCTCACCATCTTTCTTTGTGTGGCGTGGCTTAGAAATCGAACTCTCTTCCACATCTAGCTGTTCCGATATGGAATCCAAAAATATCATCCGTCTCTGCTTCTCTGTAACACATAGTTCTCAGTCTTCGCTTCCCTCCTGGCCGAAAAGAGTCCAAGGAAGAGCCACAGTTTGTTAAGTTTATCTTCAGGGAGTAAATATCGTCGTAAACAACATGCATCCACTTACAAAACTGCGTGCTGCTCTGGTGTCCACTATAGTCTCCATGAGAGCACCTCCGACAAGCACTGATACAATCCCCATGCCGACACTCTGTCTGAGCGGCGCTTTTACCAAAGAGGGCCATATGAGTCTGACTCTTCCGCTTCCACCTGCTCCTCAGCAGCACTATTCCCCGTATCTGTCGCTCTATAAAGCCAACTTTTCAGCCTTCGCTTTCCTCCAGGGCGGTAGTCGTCAAAGGCAGAGCCACAATTGATTGAGTAGTTCTTTAGGGAGGAACTAGCGCCGAAGAAACCAGGCGACCACTTACAAAGCTGCTTGCTGTTCCGGTTTTCATGGTAAGCACAATGGGAGTACCTCAGACCAGCAATGTTACAATCCCTCTACCACAACTCTGTCTGAGCAACGATTTAACCCACCCCTCGCAATCTTTCTTTGCATGGCGTGGCTTAGATATCGAACTCTCTTGCACTTCCAGCTGCTCTTTAATGGTGGCCAGCAGCATCCCCCGTATCAGCCGCACTGTAAAGCCAAGTTTCCAGCCTTCGCTTTTCTCCTGGCCGAATGGCGTCCAAGGAAGAGCCACAGTTGATTGAGAAGTTTTTGAGGGAGGAACTAGCGCCGAAGAAACCAGACGACCACTTACAAAGCTGCTTGCTGCTCCGGTGTCCACGGTAGCCACCATGGGAGTACCTCAGACCAGCACTGTTACAATCCCTTTACAAACACTCAGTCTGAACGGCGCCTTTACCAAAGAGGACCCTATAAGTCCTCCCACCCCTCACAATCTTACAGATCGTGGCGTGGCTTAGGTATCGAACACTCTTCCTCTTCCAGCTGCTCCTTTATGGAGGGCAGCAACAACCCCCGTATCTGCTGCTTTTTAAAGCCTAGTTTCCAACCTTCGCTTTTCTCCTGGCCGGTAGGCGTCAAAGGCAGAGCCATAATTGATTGAGTAGTTTTTGAGGGAGGAACTAGCGCCGAAGAAACCAGGCGACCACTTACAAAGCTGCTGGCTGCTCCGGTGTCCACGGTAGCCACCATGGGAGTACCTCAGACCAGCACTGTTACAATCCCTCTAACACAACTCTGTCTGAGCGGCGCTATTACCAAAGGAACCCTATGAGTCCTCCCACCCCTCACAATCTTACTGAGCGCGGCGCGGCTTAGATATCGAACTCTTTTCCACTTCTAGCTGTTCCTTAATAGAAGCCAGCAACATCATCCGTCTTTGCTGCTCTGTAACATAAAGTTTCCAGTTTTCGCTTCCCTCCTGGCCGAAAATAGTCCAAGGAAGAGCTACAGTTGATTGATAAGTTCTTCAGGGAGGAACTGGCGCCGTAGAAACCAAGCGACCATTTACAAAGCTGCGTGCTGCTCCGGTGTCCACGGTAGCCACCCTGGGAGTACCTCAGACCAGCACTGTTACAATTACTCTACCACAACTCTGTCTGAGCGGCGCTTTTACCAAAGAGGACCCTGTGGGTCCTCCCACCCCTTACCATCTTTCTGTGCGTGGCCCGGCTTAGATATCGAACTCTCTTGAACTTCCAACTGCTCTTTAATGGAGAGCAGCAACATCCCCCGTATCTCCTGCTCTGTAACACTTAGTTTACAGCCTTCGGTTCCTTCCTGGCCGATAGGCGTCCATGGAAGAGCCACAATTGATTGAGTACTTCTTCAGGGAGTAACTAGCTTCGTAGAAACCAGGCGGTCACATACGAAACTGCGTGCTACTCCGGTGTCACCAACACAGTTACAATCCCAATGCCACAACTCAGTCTGATCCTCCCACCCCTCACTATCTTTCTTTTTGTGGCGTGGCTTAGATATCGAACTCTCTTCCACTTCTAGCTGTTCCTATATGGAATCCAACAACATCATCCGTCTCAGCTGCCCTGTAAAACATAGTTCCCAGTCTTCGCTTCCCGCCTGGCCGAAAAGAGTCCAAGGAAGAGCCACAGTAAGTTATGTTATTCTCCAAGGAGTAACTTTCGTCGTAAAAACCATGCATCCACTTAAAAAACTGCGTGCTCCTCCGGTGTCCACGAAAGTCTCCATGAGAGCACCTCCGACCAGCACTGTTACAATCCCCATGCCACCACTCTGTCTGAGCGGCGCTGTTACCAAAGAGGACCATATGAGTCTGACTCTTCCGCTTCCACCTGCTCCTTTATGGAGGGCAGCACTATTCCCCGTATCTGTCGCTCTGTAAAGCCAAGTTTCCAGCCTTCGCTTTTCTCCTGGCCGGTAGGCGTCAAAGGCAGAGCCATAATTGATTGAGTAGTTTTTGAAGGAGGAACTAGCGCCGAAGTAACCAGGCGACCACTTACAAAGCTGCTTGCTGCTCCGGTGTCCACGGTAGCCACCATGGGAGTACCTCAGACCAGCACTGTTACAATCCCTCTAACACAACTCTGTCTGAGCGGCGCTATTACCAAAGGAACCCTATGAGTCCTCCCACCCCTCACAATCTTACTGAGCGCGGCACGGCTTAGATATCGCACTCTATTTCAATTCTATCTGCTCCTCTATGGACGCCAGCAACATCCCCCGTCTCTGCGGCACTATATCACGAAATTTCCAGCCTTCGCTTTTCTCCTGGCCGGTAGGCGTCAAAGGCAGAGCCACAATTGATTGAGTAGTTCTTTAGGGAGGAACTAGCGCCGAAGAAACCAGGCGACCACTTACAAAGCTGCTTGCTGCTCCGGTGTCCACGGTAGCCACCATGGGAGTACCTCAGACCAGCAGTGTTAAAATCCCTCTAACACAACTCTGTCTGAGCGGCGCTATTACCAAAGGAACCCTATGAGTCCTCCCACCCCTCACAATCTTACTGAGTGCGGCACGGCTTAGATATCGCACTCTATTCCAATTCCATCTGCTCCTCTATGGACGCCAGCAACATCCCCCGTCTCTGCGGCACTATATCACAAAATTTCCAGCCTTCGATTTTCTCCTGGCCGATAGGCGTCAAAGGCAGAGCCACATTTGATTGAGTGATTCTTTAGGGTGGAACTAGCGCCGAAGAAACCAGGCGACCACATACAAAGCTGCTTGCTGCTCCTGTGTCCACGGTAGCCACCATGGGAGTACCTCAGACCAGCACTGTTACAATCCCTTTACAAACACTCAGTCTGAACGGCGCCTTTACCAAAGAGGACCCTATAAGTCCTCCCACCCCTCACAATCTTACAGAGCGTGGCGTGGCTTAGGTATCGAACACTCTTCCGCTTCCAGCTACTCCTTTATGGAGGGCAGCAACAACCCCAGTGTCTGCTGCTCTGTTACACGTAATTGCCAGCCTTTGCTTCCCTTCTGGCCGATAGGAGTCCATGAAAGAGCCTTCGTAGATTGAGTAGTTCTTCAGGTAGTAACTAGCGTCGTAAAAACCATGCATCCACTTGCGAAATTGCGTGCTGCTCCGGTGTCAACGGTAGTCTCCATGCGAGTAGCTCCGACCAACACCGTTACAATCCCTCTGCCACCTTTCTGTCTGAGCGGCGCTATTACCAAAGAGGACGCTGTGAGACCTCCCACTCCCCACTATCTTTCTATGCGTGGCGCGGCTTAGATATCGAACTCGCTTTCATTTCCAGCTGCTTCTTTATGGAGGGCAGCAACATTCCCCGTCAATCCTGCTCAGTAGCTTATAGTTCCCAGTCTAAGCTTCCCTTCTGTCCGAAACGAGTCCAAGGAAGAGCCACAGTTGGTTAAGTAGGTCTTCAAGGAGTAACTAGCATCGTAAAAACCACGCATCCACATACAAAACTGCGTGCTTCTTCGTTGTCCACGATAGTCTCCATGAGAGTAGCTACGACCAACACCGTTAAAATTCTTATACCACCACTAAGTCTGAGCACCGCTTTTACCAAAGAGGACCATGTGGGTCCTTCCAACCCTAACCATCTCTGTGTGCGCGGCACAGCTTAGATATCGAACTCTCTTGCACTTCCAACTGCTCCTTTATGGAGGGCAGAAACATTCCCCGTCTCTGCTGCTCTGTAACACAATGCTCCCAGTTTTCACTTCCCTCCTGACCGAAAAGAGTCCAAAGAAGAGCCAGAGTTGGTTAAGTAGTTCTTCAAGGAGTAACTAGCATCGCAAAAACCATGCACCCACTTACAAGACTGCGTGCTGCTTCGGTGTCCACGATAGTCTCCATGAGAGTAGCTCCGACCAACACCGTTAGAATTCCTATGCCACCACTCATTCTGAGCACCGCTTTTTCCAAAGAGGACCCCGTGGGTCCTACCAACCCTGAATATCTTTCTGTGCGCGGCCCAGCTTAGATATCGAACTCTCCACCACTTCCAGCTGCTCATTTACGAGGGCAGCAACATCCCCTGTCTCTGCTGCTCTGTAAAACCAAGTTTCTTGCCTTTACCCCTGAACGAGAGACGGCCAAGGAAGAGCCACAGTTGATAGAGTAGTTCTTCAGGAGGAGCTAGCGCCATAGAAACCAGTCGACCACTTGCAAAACTGCTTGCTGCTTTGGTGTCCACGGTGGAATTCGTTATCTAAGCCGCGCCGCCCACAGAAAGATGGTTATTGGTGGAAGGAGCCACAGGGTCCTTTTTGGTAATGGCGCCGCTCAGACAGAGTGGTGGTGCTGGTCTGGGGTACTCCAATGGTGGCACCCGTGGACTTTTGAGCAGCATGCAGTTTTGTAAGTGGACGCCTGGTTTCTAAGCCGCGCCTTGCACAGAGAGATGGTGAAGGGTGGGAATACCCACTGAGTCTTCTTTGGTAAAAGCGCCGCTCAAATACCATGGTGGCAACCGTGGAGTCCGGAGCAGCTTGCAGCTTTGTAAGTTGATGCCTGGTTTCTACGGCGCTACTTCTTCCCTGAAGAACTACTCGATTTACTGTTGCTCTTCCTTGGGAGCCTTTCGGTCAGGAGGGAAGCTAAGGCTGGAAACTTGTCGTCACAGAACAGCAGAGTCGGGCGATGTTGCTTTCCTCCATACACGAGAAGCTGGACGTGGAAGAAAACTCGATATATAAGCCGCGCCGCGCACAGAAATATGGCTAAAGGTGAAAGGAGCCACAGGGTCGGCTTTGGTAATAGCGCCGCTCTCAGAGAGAAGTTGTAGAAGGATAGTAACGGCCTGGTCAGGGGTACTCCCATGGAGACTTCCGTGGACACCGGAGCTGCTCGTAGTTTTGTAAGTGGATGCTTGGTTTCTACGGCGCTAGTTCCTCCCTGAAGAACAACTCAATCTTCGGTGGCTCTTCCTTGGGCTCCTTTTGGCCAAAAGAGAAGCAAAGGCTGGAAACTTGGTGTTACAGATAAGCAGAGACGGGTGATGTTGCTGCCCTGCATAAAGCAACAACTGGAAGTAAAAGAGAGATCGATATCTGAGCCGCGTAGCGCATCGAAATATGGTTTGGGTTGGGTGGATTCACAGGTTGGGTGGTTATAGCGCCGCTCTGACAATCTGGTTGTGCTTGTTTGGGGTACTCCCATGGTGGCCACCGTGGACACCGGAGCGGCAAGCAGTTTTGTAAGTGGTCGCCTGGTTTCTATGGCGCTAGGTCCCCCATGAAGAACTACTCGATTAACTGTGGCTCATTCTTGAACTCCTTTCGGCCAGGATGGAAGCGAAGGCAGCAAACTTGGTAATGCTGAGCAGCAGAGGTTAGGCATGTTGCTGCCCTCCATAAAGGCGCAGCTGGAAGTGGATAAGATTTCGGTTTCTAAGCTGTGCTAGGCACAGAAAGTAAGCGTGGGGTGGGACGACTCGCAGGTTCCTCTTTGTTTATAGCGCCGTTCAAACAGAGGCGTGACATAGGGATTGTAACGGTGCTGGTCGAGGGTACTCCCATGGTGGCCACCGTGGACAACGAAGCAGCAAGCAGTTTTGTAAATGGCTCATCCTTGGACATCTTTCGGCCAGAAGGGAAGCGAAGGCTAGAAGCTTGGTGTTACAGATAAGAAGAGACGGGGGATGTTGCTGCCCTACATAAAGGAGCAGGTGGCAGTGGAAGAGAGTTCGATATCAAAGCCGCGCCGCACACAAGAAGATGGTTGATGGTGGGAGAACCCACAGGGTCCTCTTTGGTAATAGCGCCGCTCAAACAGAGTGATTGTAAAAGGATTGTAACGGTGCTGGTTAGGGGTACTCCCATGGCGGCTACCGTGGACACCGAAGCCGCAAGGAGTTTTGTAAGTGGTCACCTGGTTTCTTTGGCGCAAGTTCTTCCCTGAATTCTTTCAACTGTGGCTCTTCCTTTCATTCGCAAATGAGAAGCCGCCGCGAGCAGTCGCAAGCGCATGCTTAATATTTGCGTTTTTACCGTACGAATTCAAGTGGAAAATTTCCAAAAATCATTTGCGTGCAATTTGTTTTTGTGAATAACGCATGTTTTGCATCGTCCCTTTTGTGCCCTTATTTGTTTACGCTAAAATTTGCGTAAACAAAACAGCGCCACCTCACGTCCATTTGTGTAACCATCAGCATAGACACAAACCTGTGTACTCGCTAAACACGAGCAGCGCCACCTATTTAAAAGCTTTCAAAGCTTTTCTGGTCATTTCGGTCATCACATACCAAGCGCAGCCTGCCATTCGAAAACGGAATAAGGAAGTGCCATGGATTCGCCGATGGAGCTCGCGAGCGACACCAGCTGCGGAACCAGCGACAGCGGCGCCATGAAACGTGGGCGGCAGCTACGTCCGCGCAAGTCGGCTAAAAAATTAGGCCTGACTGTCGCCGGTCAGCTGCCACCGCTACCCGCATCGCCCCCTGGGACACAGCCTGCGCGGCTGCAGTCCGCTGCCGAGGCCGACCGCGGCTTAGCTGCACCGTCACGCCCCAGTGGCCGCAAGACCGCCGCCACCCCCCAGGTCGACTTCACCGAGGACGACGATGACGTCTCGCTCGCACTTGCCGCCTCCGCTGCCCGCGCTGCCCGCACTGCCGCCACCATCCGCGCCGCCGCCACCCACGCCGCCACCACCAGTGCAACCGCCGGCACCACCCCGGTCGTCACCACCGAGGACGACAATGACGCCCCAGTGTCATTTGCCACCCCGCTGCCCTCGATGGACGCACTGCCGCCACCACCCGTGCCGCCACCTCCCGCGCCACCGCCTCCGGTGCCACCACCCGTGCAGCCGCCCGGTCCAGCAGTTGCATCCGCCATGCCCAACATGGCTCCCGCCGGCGTTCCCGCCAAAGTCCCGGCCACCGCTGTTCCCGCCGTCGTTCCCGCCGTCGTTCACGCCGCCGTTTCTGACCTCGTTGGATGCCGTGCGACGAAGATCGTCGCCGCAGGGAATTCTGCTATCATAGCAGAAAACTCTACCGCTCGTCTGGCTGTCCAAAGTGCAGTAATCACTGCACAGATGGCACCAGACGCAGCCAACAACTTCGCATATTCGATGACGCAGGCCGAGTTCAACAAGGCTGTCCATCTGGAGACCAAGGCATGGTCAGTAACAGACGGCGCATTAGTGATCGTGTCATTGGAGGTTGGCGAGAAGGCCCATAGTGTACTCGACGGCGGTCTAGTATACATAAAATGGTTCAGCTACCGAACCCGCTCGCTAATACGAACGTATGCCTGCCATAGGTGTGTTGGCTTCGACCACAAGGTCGCCGAATGCCGCCTTAAAGAGACTGTCTGCCGACAGTGTGGACAGACCGGCCAGAACTCAGCGAAATGCGGCAACCCGGTGGACTGCCAGAATTGTCGCTTCAGAGGGCAACCCTCAGGGCATTATATGCTCTCGGGGACCTGCCCGATGTATGCTGCAGTGCTAGCGAGGGTGCAAGCTAGACATTAATGTTTAGCTTCCTCTAAGCCAATTGTGGTCGTGGCCGAGCTGCTGGAATAGAGCTTGGAGTCCGAATGCGAGACTCGGGCCATCTGTTCGCACTTGTGCAGGAACCCTTTTTTGATCGTGCAGGACGGATCACAGGTTTCCCAGCCGGGATGCGTGTGTTCTCCGATCAACGGGGAAAAGCAGCAGTCATCATCGACGACACAGATGCCATCTGTATGCTGTCTCTTGCCACCGAATTTGGCGAATGCGTGAGCGTCACTGGAAGATACGGCCCAATCTTCCTTTGCTCAGTATACTGCCAATTCAACGCCAACATCGAACCGTACCTCATATACATGGATGCGGTGCTGCTACTGGCTAGCAGCACGCCTGTCATCTTTGGACTCGTCGCGAATGCAGTATCCCCCGCCTGGTTTAGCAAGCTTTCCGAGTGTTCTCGGAGGCAAGCTAACCACTACCGGGGTGAGCTGCTGTCTGACTGGATCCTGCTGAATCGAGCCGGCGTGCTTAATCAATTCAGTGAGTCGTACACGTTCGATAATCGCCGAGGCCATAGCGATATCGACGTAACCATCGTCAATGAAGCAGCGTCTATGCGGGCCGCATATAACTGGAGAGTGGACGAGTGCGACCTCAGCGACCATAACATTATCAATGTTATGGTGACGCATGTCCCCACCAACGCAGTTGAGAGCTTTGCTCGTCGTGGCAATGTCGATGCTGAGCAACTTGCTGCTGAGTTGCGGCTTGCCGCAGCTCAGTACAAGAAGCACATCCTGATGGCAAAGGAGCAGCACTGGCGACGCTTCGTGAACAAGCACACCGATGACCCATGGGGGCGCGTATACAGGATTTGCCGTGGACGCAAAAAGAGCACGGACATTGGATGCCTGCGGACTGACGACGGTACAGTTGTAACCTGGCACGACTGTGCCCGAGTGCTCCTCCGTAACATTTTCCCAGTTACGGATTCCGTAGCACTCGAACCCGTCCCGGAGATGGCTCCAATGTCCCCACCGACACTGAACGTTGTCGAGGTTGATGCCAGCATATCCAAACTGAAGAGCAGGCGCTCTCCAGGCTTGGATAGCATCACTGGTGCTATTTGCAAGGCATTGTGGCGCACCATACCCCAGCACTTAACGTCCCTGTATTCCAGGTGTTTTGAGTCAGGATACTTCCCTTCTGAGTGGAAACGCCCACGCGTTGTGCCGTTACTCAAAGGAAGCGATAGGGACAGGGGCGACCCTGCCTCCTATCGTGTTATCTGCCTGCTGACAGTTTTTGGCAAAATGCTTGAGGGTATCATGGTGAATCGACTCCAAGGTGTGCTGCCAACAGGGCACAGATGGCAATTTGGGTTCCGTTCAGGACGTTCTGTGGATGATGCCTGGAGGCACGTAGTGAGCACAGTGGATGCCTGCCCAGAACGATATATCCTCGGAATTTTCGTCGACTTTAAAGGCGCATTCGACCATGTCGAATGGGATGCTGTGATGCGCAAATTTCGTGAGTACGGCTACCCAGAAGCTAGCTTGTGGCAAAGCTATTTCTCCAGCAGGAGCGCAAGCATGGTCAGCAGTTATGGAGAAGAGACTGTCCCGGTAACAAGAGGTTGCCTACAGGGGTCCATCAGCGGTCCATGCATATGGAACCTCATGATGGATTAGCTTCTCCAGCGTCTTGAATCGTTTTGTACGTTCAGCGCATATGCAGATGACCTGCTTGTCTTCGTCACGGGAAGCTCCCGTGCGAATCTGGAAAGCGATGGCGCGCATCTAATGTCCATCGTAGGCGCTTGGGGGCGCGATGTTGGCGTTAGTGTGTCAACGAGCAAGACGGCAGTCATGTTGCTGAAAGGTGTGTTATCACCCAGTAGGCGTCCTATGGTACGATTTGCAGGAGCAAACCTACCATACGTTTTCAAATACCGGTACCTAGGCATCACGGTCAGCGAAAGGTTGAGTTTTCTCCCGCTTATCACGTGCTTACGTGATCGTCTGACCGGAGTCATTGGCGCATTGGCACGCGTACTGCGCGTTGACTGGGGCCTCAGTCCTCGCGTCAGGCGTGTCATCTACGCCGGGCTCATGATGCCTTGTGCACTTTTTGGTGCACCGGTCTGGTACGGCGTTACGTCGAGACAGGTTGTCGCGCGCAAGCGGCTCCTGTCATGCCAGAGGCTTATCCTGCTAGGAAGCCTGCCGGTATGCCGTGCAGTGTCCACTGTGGCACTGAGAGTTCTTGCTGGAGCTCTCCCGTTTGACCTGGCTGCCAAGCAATTGGCAATCAGGTTCAAACTCAAGCGCGACTACCCGTTGGAGGAAAGCGATTGGCTGTACGGCGAAGATTTGGCAAATCTTAGCTGGAAGCAGAAGCTGGTTCGGCTAGACGAACAACTGACGCGCGATTTGCAATCGCGGTGGGACGAAAGTGATAGCCCAGGCCGGGTTACTCACAAATTTCTCCCGACGTCAAGTTTGTCTATAGCTTGAGGGACTTCGGTTTCTCAATGCGTGCCAGTTTTCTGCTTACGGGCCACGGATCGCTTAACGCATTTCTGCATAAGAGAGGTCTTAGCGAAACAGCCGCATGCTCATGCGGTGCACAGCGCGAAGACTGGCTCCACGTTTTGTGTGACTGCCCCCTCTATGCAGACCTGCGCGACCTCGATGGACTTGGCATCCGCATGATTGAAGGCGACTGGACCTTGACGGCGGCGATGGAGACCCTCCTGAGACGAAGACGTCTGGACTGGCTGGCTGGAGCCATCTTCAACAGGAGGAGACGACGGCAATAGACGGAGAAAAACATTGGGCGACCAGTCCCGGGCTGTTGAGCCAAAACTGGTAACACAATGGGTGCCTCATCCGAGTCTGTCGGGACTAAAGAGGTGGGTCGACCAAGCCCTAAATTGGTGCCACGGGTGGAGTAGTACCAAGACTACTCCTTGAGGTAGGCCCGCTAGTGGGAGTATCGTGGTGGCTGTGGTAAACTCAAGATCGGAGTAGAGATGCTTATCTCGACGTGGAGTTGCGTATCAACCGGGAGCTGGGACCAATAGAACAGCACAGGCGCTAGATAGCCTGGCCCCCACCAAGGGTTGTTTGCATGCCCGACAAGCATGTAATCGTTTCGTAGCGACGAAACTGCTGTACTTTGCAGCAGTTTCTGAGGGGCGTTAGTTGGCGCATTATACCAGACTCGCTGTGTTATGTGCATACTAGTGCGCTTAGGCGCACTATATGTACATTCGAACACCGTGGTTGTAAACCATATAATGGTACACGCAACGTTAAATAAAAGTTGGGAGAGATCCGAGGATATGTGTCACCTGGTTTTAACGGCACAAGTTCCTCCTTGAAGAACAACTCAATCAACTGTGACTCATCCTTGGACTCCTTCCGGCCAGAAGGGAAGCGAAGGCCGGAAACTTGGTGTTACACAGCAGCAAAGATGGAGAATGTTGCTGCCCTCGATATAGGAGCAGCTCGAAGTAGAAGAGAGATCCATATCTGAGCCGTGTAGCGCACCGAAATATGGTTTGGGGGGGAGGACTCACAGGGTCCTCTTTGGTAATAGCAAAGCTCAGACAGACTAGTGGTGCTTGCATGGAGTACTCCCATAGTGGCTACTGTGGAC